>CM056496.1:3627373-3833688 GCA_029783415.1 Anisodus acutangulus
AGAACTTTCGAAGTCCGTAGATACTTTAACGCTCTAGTTCGGACAAATGCCCTCAGCTTATTGTTAACCTTGAGCAATTACTCATTTTCCTATTTCAAGGAAAGTTATCTTCAATGAATTCAAGATTCTTTGACGCCAAGAGGCGATAAGCACATACTGTTATTTGCGAGATCTAAGTGGATATGCAATCTGGCTAGTGCAGAAACCACCTCACATCACAACATTTGTATGTAGATTCTTTCCATGTCTCACATTTGAGGGTTATCCTTATCCTATGGAGTTCTCGCTGAGAATCACATTAGCGTAAGGATCGCCTTGCCTCACAAAACTTGGGGCGTGACGGGTTTGCGCTTGGATAACACCGCTGAACTCGAGGTGAGTAATGAACAATCGCTAATGAACGATGCTTCACATTCTCTCTATCGCTATGAATTTCGCAATCCATAGGCTTAGTTGATTTCCAACTTCGCTTTGTAGCGCTTTTGTCCGTCTAACAACTTCATCTTTCTGCTCAACAAACAAAGGATTTACATACGCTGTACCATCAATGAAGATCACAACGACTTGTCTCCCTCTATTTTGTATAAACTTCAAATCACCCAAGTAGGTATGACTAAGTTCTGATGAGCTGTTTCTTTTCTGCTATTCCCTTGACGGAATTTGGAAATGTGATTTTGCCTCTTCTCCTACCTCACATTCATTTTGAGGGTTTATGTCGAAAGAAGGCAACAATCTCAACTTCACTAGCTTTTGAATGACTTGCTATTTAACTTGTCTTAATATATGATGGCATAGATGCACAGATTACAAATATATCATTCATTCTCTGCCAAGTATATACCGCATCATTCTTAGTTATTACAGACTGCTGGAGTAGTCTCAAACTAGCTTGACCAACAAATAATTCCCTTAAACCAAGTTTAGGAACATGTAACCCTCTTTTTAGAGTGATCTCACCTCTGAAGTCCTATTGATGACAACCTCTCCAAATTTCCTTTGATTTTAGAGGTGGCGCGGTTTCACATGAACAACCTCTTGCTCGTGGTTGCGTGAACGGGATCATATGTGATCCGATACTCGCCCACCTGCATTGCTTGAGACCCCGAAACGAATTTCTTTTCTGCCTTTCTTTAGGCTTCAGATCATTTCAGACTGAAACTCGACCCACCTTACTAGGTGTCCATTACTTTTCCTATGAAATGAATTTCGCCCCACTCCGGGCCGCCTGAGGCTTTATATGACCGAAAGTGTCTAATATCATCATATCAAAGGAATTTTGGCCCACTCTAGTCGCCCTTGGAGGCTTTGTATGACTGAGTGTCCAATATCATCCTATCAAAGGAATTTTGGCTCACCAGCCGCTCGAGGCTTTGTATGATCTGAGTGTTCAATATCATCCTATGAAGGATCTTCCGCCAAATAATACGACAAAGCTCAACGTCATTAACTTTTAGACTTCTTCCGTTATGATCGGTGCCCGTGATAATTTGGCGCTACTTAAGTGTGATACATGGGCCAGACACAAGGATCTTTCTCCCTCAGATTGCGCGAACATACTTACACACTTTAATAATTACACTTAAAAGAATCCGATCTTTTTAAATCGCTTACAAAATCCAATCTCTTTAAACTGAAAAGAAGATTTAGATTAAACTTCGATTTGTTAAAGCGTAAGGGAATATAAATTATTTTCATATTCCTCCTTACTTTAATCCATTTTTAATCAAACATCATTTAATCTTTATTCTTGACAAGTAAGAAAATATTTATCATTTAATCTTTATTCTTGACAAGTAAGAAAAATACTTATCCCATTTCTGATTCTCGCTCACTTCAGCTACTTCATCGACCGAATGTCCATTTCTTCTCACCATTATTCGATCTTTGTCCCGGGACAGATATATGCCTTCTTCTAAAGATAGAATAACATCTTCGCCTTCTCCTCTTGTCCCAGCTTGACATCCTCAGGCTCGTGAGCGCTTGTTCCCACCCGGCCTCGTAGCGGTGACACCATGAACACGCTCATCATCATCACTCTCTTTCTACCGTAAAACCCATTGCCATATCCAGATTTGGTCACACAACTTTTGCCGACATCTTTCGAACACTAATAGTAATACAATACAATATTGTCTTAAGTTGTTGGGAGATTTTACTCTGTTGTACTTTATAATGCAGTACGGAAAGTATATTACTATTACAAGTATTCGAAAGGATAAACAAAGATTCAATAATTCAACTAGAAATCTGAAATTACAATTGTTGAACAAGAAAAACTGGAAAATCTGGCTGAAGTCGAGTGTGGCACTGTTCTAAGACAATATTGCCCCGTATGTATCCTTTTATACGTCTGACAATTTGTCTCCTAAGATAAAACATCAATGGAACAATTGAGCAAAGGAACTCAAATGTTACAAAATAAGAATATTGAGTAACTAAACGATGCTTGGAAGTTGTAGGAAGAAGAGTTTTTCGCTGTGGTATGCTGTATTTTCGCATACGCGAAGTCTTAGTGTTAGTCCTCAACAAAGGTAAAGGGTGTTTATATAGGTGAGGAGGGATTAAAAATCGCCTTCCATAATGTACCAAATAATGGTCATTATGAGGTAGTAAAGTCACCAACATAAATGGTGAAAGCACTAACGGATTGGCCATTTATAGGAGGAGTAATTCACCAAAATAAATGGTCAATCGAAAGTGCTTGGCGCTTCGCTGACTGCCCAAATTTCGACTTTCTTCGACAAAGACCAAACTGTCACATCCTCAAAGAATTTGGTCCAAACTGTATTTCTCGGCAAAGTTTTCGCCCAAAAGATAATATCGTAAGACCCACTAGCCCTACCCACCTCGGAACCTGAACTGAAACCCTAACCCACCAGAATCAATCCTGACAAGGCGCGCTCTTTCCTCGAACCAAGCAACATCTAGGTCCTCCCTCCTTTAAACACACGGGATACCCCTTGGGGTCCCAAACCCAAACCAATTTCTTTGAGTCTTATATACACAACAATTCTTTCTTCTCACTGATGAGGGAGAATTGAACACAATACCACACTTTTCCATGCTTTAAACACCTCACTGTGAACCAATATCTCTCTATTTCTCAATGAAATTTGACGATTCTTGGCCCTACTGCTATCTAATGCATTTAGTAGATTATGCATGTGTGAAGAACCGGATTCTCCAACATACGTAACACTAGTGTTTAAGCCGTTAAAGTTGATCGGTCGCAACTCCCGCCAAAGGCTAATTTCCAACAACTTCTTCTACTTTTGGGTCTACATTATCCTCATACCAAGTAAAATTTGAGGAAATGAGATCTTCGATGTCATTTATAATTTGAATAAAAGAAAATATTTTAATAAATATTTATATATTATTCTTTTATTGATCTAATGTGAAAAAGGTCATATAACTAAATTTAACATATGCACTATAAAATCAAATTCCCTGCAAAGCTTAGTAGATACATAATTCATGACAGCAATATAACAAATGAGTTTAATATTTATTGTGTTGAATAAATGCGATATTATTACCTTAAAAAAATTAAGTGGAAATTTGAATTCGATGTTACTTACTTTAAGTTCTCATTGCAATATCTAGTTATCAATTCATTTTTCAAATTGGTTAATATTTCATGAGGATGAGGATCCAACTAAGACATTTTTTTTGGTAACTAACTTATATTATTATCAAAGTGAAACAGTTCAGTACGAAACTCCCTAGACAAATTGAGCTACTAGCCTCAAATCTGTCTCATTCAACAAGTACATTTTCCTATACATAAAATAAGGGCGGAGCTTGAAGAGCGAAGCGAGCCGTGCTAGCTTAGCAACGTTTTTCAGCAGCAAGCTTTTGATTAATTAGCTAACGACCAGGCACGCGGTCAGAGCCCTGGCTCCTCCCACTGGGAGCTTACGCTTTCAGGATAGAAATTCATTTGAGCTTAACTTGTTAGCAATCTTCCTCTTCATGGATCCACGAACAAAGACTTCTTGGATAATCTGTCTGACCACGACTTTGTCCTCCTTCTATCCTTGTGAGAACACCCGAGCATTCCTTTCTAGCCATATATGATAAACAGTCTCAGCTAGACACATCCTATAAATATCAGCCTGCACACTTTGACCATATGCATTGCTAGTCCTCCTCCACTCAACTTTAGGAAACTTGGTCTGCTGCATCAAATCATCTTCATTTCATGAGATAGCATCCAAGTATTTCTTTGCACTAATGATCTTATTCACCATCCAAAATACTTTGTTTACATTGGGCATCCCATACTGGCCCTTGCTTATGTATCAAGTATGCACCCAAAGGACCCAGAGTTTGTCTTTTTTGGTGCATAAACTCCACAATAGTTTGCAAATTGCAGCCTTGTTCCACCTTTGGATGTCTAGCAAATTCATGCCACCAGCAACTTTAGGATGACATAAGTTTTTGAAAGAAATCTCCAAATATGGAAGATCCTATTCCTAATATATTTCTAATATTCTAGTTCTACTTATACAAGAATTCTACAATTATGGTAATTATACAATACAACATTTATTTAATGCTTCTAATTATTCTCGGTAACCGTGTATACCACAATATTCTATCACACACCCGTAGTCATAGCGGGCGGTTATCGTACGCTGAGACTGTCCCTAAAATCTTCAAAAAGAACTGAGAGAAGATCCTTCGTAAAGATGTCAGCAATCTGGTACCTAGAGGGGACATGTAAGACGCATACTTGTCCACGAGCTACCTTTTTGCGAACAAAGTGGATATTCATTTCGATATGTTTAGTATGCTGATGTTGGACCGGATTACCAGAAAGATAGACTGCACTAACATTATCACAGTAGACTAAGGTAGCTTTTTGAATAGGAAAGTGAAGTTCTAACAGAAGATTACACAACCAACATGATTCAGACACCACATTGGCTACCCCTCGATACTCGGCCTCTGCACTAGATCTTTATAATGTAGCATGGCGTTTTGCGGACCATGAGACCAAGTTATCACCAAGAAAAATACAGTAACCAGATGTCAAGCGTCTGGTTTTGGCCCGAATTTGCGGAAAAAGAGTGAGGGTCGTCAGTCGTGGTCATCATTACGACGAAATAAGTTCCGTTAGCCGCCTTTTTAGCTAAATCGGTCTCTTCTAACGTGAGCATGGAACATGCCTGATAAAAAGGACGCAGTGGATTACTTTGACGAAGTAGTGTCCCAACGCCATTATAGGCCTCAGAAAGACCTGCAACTATTTGAAGAACCAGACGATCATTGGTAACGGGCGCACCAACGTTGCAGAGTTGGTCCGACAATTCTTTCAGCCTTTTACATTAGGCCGAGATGTTAGGAAAATCTTCCACGTTGACATGAGAAAATTCCTGCTCAAGAGTGACTACACGAGAATTTTTGTTATCTTGGAATATGTCACGCACCCTATTTCAAGTGGCCATCGCCGTAGCATCCGGTTCAATAATCGTCTGTAGGAGGTATGTAGAGACTGTGGAATAAATCCACTGAAGAATGGTAGCATCAAGGGTTGTACATAATATAGGATCATCCTCGGGAGTAGGAACCTTTGCCCCGCCAAGTGCCGAGGGATGATGTGATGGAAGACTTGATGCGAACGTGCGTGAACTTTGAATAATTTCGACCACGCCGCGTATTGGACGTTTTTCATTTCAAGAACAATAGGGATGTGGTTCTTGATGTTGGAAACAGTAAGGGCAGGATGAAATATGTTCGTAGACATAACGAAAGAACAAAAGATGAAGAAGGGATTTTGATAAATTTGGGAAGAGAGGAGACAAGAAGGGCACTGAACCTAAGACTGTAGCTCGGAGACCGAAACTGCGGAAGAAAAAGATGGGAGAGGTATTGAAAACCTAGACTTCTGATACTATGAAAGAAATAATCCCTTAATTATTTTCATTAATGAATGAGTATATATACAATTTACAATCTTCAAATATGGAAGATCCTATTTCTAATATACTTCTAATATTCTAGTTCTACTTATACAAGAATTCTATAATTATGATACAATACAACATTTATTTAATGCTTCTAATTATTCTCAGTAACCGTGTATACCACGGTATTCTATCAGTTTTCCCAAGTACCTAATGATTTTTTGGATAAAACTTATGCTACCAGTCCACAAATACTTCATGCACACATATTCTATCATTTTGATGAGCTTTTTTGGCAACAAGAATATCTGGGACTAGTAGGTATGAATAGCCAACAGAACATCCTGATAAGTTGCATTCTACCTGAGTAAGTAAGGAATTTGGAAGTCCGATATGATATTCTTCCAATCATTTTTCCAATAAAGGCTGGCATTGACTGACAGTGAGATTTTTGGCACTCAATGTCACACCTAGGTACTTGAAGGGTAATTCACCCTTTGAGAAGCCTACGTTATTGAGTATGACCTCTTGCTCCAACTCAGGAACCCCACCAAAATAGATAGCACTTTTATCAACATTGGCTTGTAAACCTGAAGCTTTAGAAAATTCATAGAAACACTCCACCAGTAGCTCAAAAGATCAAGTATCACCTCTACTTAAGAGTAATAGATCATCTGCAAAACTTAATTGGATAATGTTAAGCTTCTCACATTTAGGATGAAAATTAAAGTTTGGTATCCTAATAGAATATTTCCCGAATATTCTTTCATTAATTGTATATCTCTTATTTTAGGTAAAATTGTATTCCTATTGTAATTAGGTCTTCTATTTTAGGTAGACTTATATTTTCTATTGCAATTAGGTTGATTAGTTAACTAGTTTAAATATACTTGTACTACTATATATATTGTACATTATTGATGAATACAATCAAGGAACATATTCCTTGATGATATCAGTAGCCTAAAAATAACTCCACCGCCGCCTACCATAGCTCTCGGCCGCCACTCCCACGGAACCCTAGTGTTTTTTTCCAGCCATTCTCTCTCCCTTCTCCTCCTAAATTTCATCTTCCATGGCTAACAAAACCAAATTTCATCATGCACTTGCAGTAAACAACATCAAAAACTTCATCCCTATCACCCTTGAGATGGAAAAGGGTCAATACTCCTCGTGGGCGGAGCTTTTTAAGATCCATTGTCGTGTTTACGAAGTTATCGACCACATCATCCTTCCTACACCGAAGTCCACAGACCTACCATCGGCTTCGACTTCTGATGATGCACTCTGGTCTCGTTTGGACACAGCCGTCCTTCAATGAATATACGACACAATCTCTAATGATCTGTGGATACACTATCCTTTATAAGTATATGACAAAACATAATTAGTACTCATCCTATATTAAACAATGGAGCGCACACACACCTATTGATGTTAATAAAGAAGCTTTGGTGTGCCTATCTTTTCGGGTAGGGGTGAGCGGGTCCGGGTAACTTTTTTGAACTACCCAGACCCTACCCAGTAAAAGACCGGTTCCTAAATTTACTACCCGGAACCTACCCGTAGCAATCATTATCCGGAACCTACCCAGACCCTGCGGTTCCGGGTAGGTTCCTGGGTACCCGGAATCAGTGTTTCTTTGTGCAAAATAATGTCTTCGAATAACAGTTTTGGTTTAGGAATAAACTCGTCTGCTTATCCTCTGAAAGCCGGTGCCACAAAACCCATAAAGAATCCTTTTGGAGCAAATATCCCAAGAATGTTTCAAAGATTTGCTTTGGTTTTCGTTTCAACTTTCTTTTTCAATAACTTAAAGGAGTACATAGTTTAAAAAAATCATTTTTCAGTTTTCTACCGCTTTGGTTTTTCCTGTGCTTGTGATTGTCACTTTGTATTATTTGATTTATTTCTTGATGGTGAAAGTGATTGTTCTGCATTTGGTTTTTTCCCCCTTAAATGGTGTGCTTTAGTATGGTTTTTTTTTTCTTTTTTTATTAACTAAAAAATAATGAAATTAAAAAAGTAAAAATATTTAATATTTCATAGGTTTCGGGTATCGGTTCCGGGTCCGGGTACCCTGTCTCTTTTTGCCGGAACCGGAACCGGACCCGACATTGATCGGTTCCTAATTTTACTACCCGGAACCTACCCGTTATGATAATATATCTACCTGAAACCTACCCGTTAGTGTCGGTTCCGATCGGGTATCTGGGTACCCTGTACCCGTGCTCATTTTCGGGGCAAGTGGGGCTTCTTTCTCGATAATAATTTGTCGTAATGTTTCATTTGCAACTCCAAATAGCACACTAAGATTCAGCTTCCTCTGATTCCTGACTTTTAAAAGAATTAGCCGCAATGTTTCCTGAAGTGAATAAAGTTTGTGAAAGAAAAAAAATAATTAAATGCATTTGTATTATCCATAAATGAGATACAGGAAAATGTAATTTGTAAACTTTCATGCAATTACTCAAACTTGATATTTCTATTTATAGATAACAAAAATAAACATGATAACAAAATACATTAAGATTTTCTTTATTGTATATTTGTTTGTCCTTTTAGGATAGGGCCCCTTGTGAAATTACACTGAGTTGTTATTGTTGTTGTTGATATTTTATTTTGATTGTACTTATGGTGTATATTTTTTTTGTGTGAATCTCTGTTTCTTCCCAATAATTTAGCATATGTCTTATAGTTTGAGCCTCATGAAGTAATTCTCCAATGTATAGGACAGAAAAATAGTAGCTCTTACACACATATTTGTCAAATGAATTCAACAAATTCACATTAAAATTTTTTATCTCAAAGGAGGAAAATCAATTTGTTTTCCTGCTATTGATTTACTTTTTAAATAAGCAAAAAATGGATTGGAGGATGAAACTATAAATACTTGATATTATCTATTTATGATTAAGAAAATCATATATTATTGCACAACTCACTTGGTGAATGAATAAATATGATTTTTCAAAAATCCGATTTGTTCTGTATGATACAAATTCTCATACGGATTTATATTTATCTATAAATACCTTTTTTAGACCCATCAATTTTACTGACTAATAATTAAATTTTCCTCCTATGACCTTCACTTTGTTTTTTTTATAAAAGAAAATGAAATAGTGTGACTCAAAAAGTAGTATATGTGAAGAATAAAAATAACAACAACAAAATCAGTGTGATCCCACAGCTGAAGTCTGGGGAGGATAGAATGTACGCAAAACTTACCCCTACCTTTGTGAGGTAGAGAGACTATGTCCGGTAGACCCTAGACTTAGAAGAAAAGTATTTGTCGTAGAAATATAATAAATGAGACAGCAAATAGCAAGATATTAAACAAATGTGGCAACAAATAGTAATACCCATTAAAGAAATATCAACTATGTGATAATTGAAAACTACTACTAAAAGGAAAGAGGAGTAGCTACCTACTACTAACTTTCTATCCTAATCATTGACCTTCATATCTTCCTATCTAAGATCATGTCCTCAGTCAGCTGAAGTTGTGTCATGTCTTGTCTAATCACCTCCTCCGGTTCTTCTTCGGCCTACCTCTACCTCTCCTAACCCCAGCTACATCCAACCTCTTGCACCTCCTCTTCATATGCCTGAACCACCTCAGTCTTGCTTCTCTCATCTTGTTCGCCACTGATGTCACTCCCACCTTTCCTCGTATAACTTCGTTCCTAATTATATCTCTTCGGATATGCTCACACATTCATCTAAGCATTCTCATCTCCGCTACCTTCATTTTCTGGACGTAAATTTTTTTGACTAATTAACAGTTTGCACTATACAATAATAATGGTCTAACCACCACTTTGTAGGATTATCACGGATGAATGAAAACTTGTAAACAATGCAAAAAAGCAAGAAAACAAATGCTTTATAGTGCATTTCACTTTAGTAGTGTGGACACGTGTCACATCTTCAAAGAGCAAGTTTTCTCAATTAACCTTGGAGGACACGTACCCCTATTGGTCCCAACCTTTTGTACAATTTACTTAGCTAGTTGTACACTTGACATTGCAGTGTTCATACAACTTGGCCATTGATATATAGTAGAAAATAAAAATAAAAAAGCTCATCCTAAAATATTTATGAGAGACACTTCCCTTTGAAATAATTTTTTTAATAATATCTTCCCAACAACACAGAAAAAAAGACTTATTTTTCATAATCACCATAGTTTTGTTTGTCAGCATTTGACCTAACTTCATGAATATTACTTTCTTCCCTCCTAAACGAATGATAAGGTCCAATATGAGTCAACACGAATAACATTTTGGGTAAATTCGAATATCAATTTTTAGTCGTTTGATAATAAAATATCATTAGTAAAACTTATGCTAACTCTAAGAGTTATTTATGATTAGTAACTAGAAATACTATTTAATTTAGTTACTTTTACTAGCTACAATGTATTTTCAATTTAGATATCATAGCTATACGAAATATCTAATGTAATGACTTATATTTCTCCCTCACCTCCCTCTCTTCTCTCTAACCCTCTTTCTCTGTTCCCTCTCTCCCTCTCTCTATGTTTCCTCTCTTCTCCCTCGGCTCAGTCGTCGTACACTTCTCAAATCTGGACGGATATCAAAATCCATGACTTTCATGGATAGTACAATCAAATCGGTTAAATCTCCGACGAAATATAATGCTTGTTTTTTCATTTTTCGCCGATAATGGAGTTGTTTATTTTCGCCGAGGCAACTGAAGTTGTTTTCAGTGCAGTGTGGTGGTGTTGTGTTTCTCAGATCAGGTGGTGTCTCATACCTGACGTTGTCGTCGTAGTGTATCAGATATGGAAGTGTCGCTATGTTGCTTTAGGTGTCGTCGTGGTGTTTCAGATATGGCTAGAAAATAACGTGTTTGTTAGGTTTGGCCATATCTGAGTGTATTTTTGCTTTTTTGAATATAAATACAATATATTTTTTTGTATTTCACTAATATTTTCAGCATATCTCTGTATATTTTTTATTTTTTGTTGTTTGAATTAAGCCGAATTGAATACAATGTAAAAATAGTTACGAATGAATACAATGAATTGGATACAACTGAATATTCATGTATTTTTTTATTTTTTTATTTAAATATAATCGAATTGAATACTCTTTTCTCCCTCACCCCTATTTTCTCAATCTGAGTCCGAATACATTCAAATACAGTGAAAACATAGTTGAATATGTCGGTGATCGTTGTATTTTGGATATGAGATATGGTCGTTGTGAATACGCCAGTGGTCGCTTTATTTTGGAGCTCGAATACATTCAAATACAATCGAATACATTCAAACAATTTCAGATCTGATCGTCGCCGGACGTCGCAACGTCGCGGACGTTGCTGATTGGAGCTCGAATATAATCAAATACAGTCAAAACAAAAAGATACATCAATTTATAGACCTCGTGTATTTTAAATACAATGGAATAAACAACATAGCTGGTAAATACTAGCTACTAAATGTAATAACCCAAACTATAACTATATCATGTTAAGAGCCTATAAACAATAGCTATTTATGTAAGTTACCTTCACTAAAACTTATAATCGTTATTATTAACCACTATTTTTATTGTTACAATTTTTGAAAAATTGTAAAAACACCTTCATATGAAATTATTTAACTCAAAAAATATTTTAGAACGAACAAATCATCTTTCCTGTTCAATACTTCAAAAAAGAAAAATCACGAGATCTCAAATTGAAATTTAATAGAAACAAAAATTTAAGTAATTTATTTTTATCTATCGAAAGTTTAGTGTGAATTATTACTAGACGTATGTATTAGCAGTAAAATATAGGAGTAATAAATATATTTGAAATAATTCAGGTGCGGATAAGTTAACCCGAACATCACTATCATAATTTTTTTTTTAAATGTTGTTGTTGTTGTAATAATTAGGGGAAATGCCTAAAATACACCCTAATCTCTGTTCAGATTTGCTGTAACACACCTAACCTTTACTAGGGTCCTATTACTCCCTTGAAAAATATTTTTAAGAATTATTTTTGCATTTATCGAGTGAGTTAGATAACAATTCAAACACGTATTGAACAAAATGCCATAAAATAAACGAGCCTGGTCATTTTCAGGTCATTTCACTTTTGAACAAAACAAAAAACTAGAATTCTCTCATACACTCTTAATTTTTTCTGGGAGAAAAGAGTTGATTCTCTTGAAATTTGATCTTGTTAATCGCTATATTATTTCATAATCGAGTCTTGACTTGTATCGTATTGAATTTTGATTTGATTTTTTCGGATAAGTGTCAAAGAAATACTTTAAAAATATATGTAGGGTTAATAGGACACCGTAAATATTAGGTGTATTACAAAAGATCCGGACAAAGATTGGGGGTATTTTAGGTATTTTACCTAATTATTACTAAAGAAGAACCAAAAAGTAAAGTAGAAAGGGCCGAGTTTTGACCATTGTAGTTGTAGCCCAAAGCCTACTTCCGTTCCCACACACTTTCGCCTCGTCGCTTCCGTTAGATTTAACTGCCGGCATCCGGTAATCCCTCTATCTCTCTCTTCTATCTTTACTTATGAATCTGATGTTGTTACAAACTTAGGACTCGTTTGTTATGAGAGATAAGGGATATTTAATCCTGGTATCCATGTTTGGTTAGGATAAAATCGCGGTATAACTAGTCCTATCCCGGATTGTAGTGTTATTTTTATCCAGGAGGGTGGAATAGCTAATCCCGGGATAACTTGTTTCCAACCAAAAACCCCTTAGCATTGTGTATTCGTGGGTTTTAGATTGTTGACATACTTAGATTTACTGATTTAAACAATAAATTCGTAATTGTACTTTATTTAGCACCTTGTTTGGAACTATAGCGATGAACTAGAAAAAGTTTTTAAGAAGTTGTTACTAGGGTTCTCCATTTTCCCCATAAAATTGTGGTGTAGGTTCTCTTCTATTAGTAAATGGCTTGTATACAAGGTTTCCCCCATCTGTTAATAAAATTATTTACCTTATAAAAAAATGGTAAATAGAAGGAGAAAGTGGAAACTTGATGGGATTTCTTGCTCCTTACTCCTACCCCAACAACAACATACCCAATGAAATACCACAAAGTAGGGTCTAGGGAGGATTGAGTGTACGATGACCCTACCCCTATCTTGGGAGGTAGAGATACTGTTTTCAGTAGACCCTCGACACAAAGGACCAACAATTCAAAGCAGTATGAAAAAAGAAATAACGAAAGTGAATAAGCCATGACAAAATACTCTAAAAAACATGAAAGAGCAGTCTAAAAAAAGGAGCAGTAACCTAAGTTGCTCGGACTCGGGTGCGAGTGTCCGATATGGGTGCAGATCCTTCATGATCTAAATTATAAGATTTGAGGATATGGATCCAGGTACGGGGATTCGGCAAAAAATAATTCAAATATTTTAAAATAGAATTGTAAAATCTAAATTATGAGATATTATGTGAAAAACTTAAGGAGTAAATATTGATCAAGAGGAGAATTCCGGAAGGAGATAAAAGGAAAAAGAGTGACATACAAATTTCTATATACAAGGTATTTCATTTTCTTCAATTTCACCTTAGCTTTTGTTTTGATTAAAGAAATCATTGAATCTGTCTGAAATTTTTCCGTCGATTTTGGTCAAAGTACCCAAAATCGACTGACCAGATCGGGTACGAATCCCACACCCACACCCACACCCATGTCGTGTCAACAGGGGTGCGGCACCGAAAGTGAAGAGTCTGAACAACATAGGCAGTAACTACTACAAATTAATACGATAATCGAAGTACTCGAAACAACAAATAGTAGCAGAAATCGAAGGACAAGAAACTACAAGAGTAATACTACGACTACTGGTATAAAAGGATAAGTGGTACGACACTCAACTACCTACTAGCCTTCTACCCTAATTCTCGACCTCCGTAATCTCATATCTAAGGTCATGTCCTCTATAAACTAAAGCTGCACCATGTCTTGTCTAATTACCTCTCCCCACTACTTCTTCGGTCAACCTCTACCCTAATGCATCGGGCATCTGTGTATTTCCTCTTCACATGCTTGAACCATCTCAGCCTCGCTTCCCGCATCTTGTCCTCCACCGAGGCCACGCCGGCCTTGTCTCTGATATCGTCATTTCTATTCTTATCTCTCCTAGTATGATTGCAACATCCTCATTTTCGTCACATTTTTTTATAAGGTAAATAATCTTATTAACAATTGGGGAATTCCGTATACAAGCCATATAACAAAAGAAGAGAACCTACAACAATATATGGTGCTCAACAGAAGAGATCCAATCCTCTATACAAATAGGGACCTCAAAAGTACTCCAAAAAGAAACTAGAGACAAAACACTGCATTGCAGTATTCTCTTTCATCTTCTGAATATGAGAGTTCTTGACTGGCCAACACTCCACCCATACAATGTAGTTAGTCTAACCACCACTTTGTAGAACTTGTCTTTAAGTTTTGGTGACACCTTCTTATACCCAAGGCTCCTGATGTAAGCCTCCATTTCATCCGCCCTGTACCAATACGATGTGTGACATCATCGTCAATCTTTTAATTTCTGCATCTTTTTGCTTGACTTAGACTGGTAATTCATGTATTAAGGACTCTTTGATCTTTAGGCTGGTAATTTATGTATTAAGGATTCTTTGATCTTTCTCTGCTCTCCATTTTCTTGTTTTTCCGAAAGTGTTTATGATTGAATACCTTAGGAAAATGAGGAAGATTAAACTCCCAGCACTGTCTAGCAGACCTCATCTAAGTCCAGTGACCACACTGGTAATAGGGTAAATTTGGTACTAGAAAAATGTGGAAGACTGAAATGAGCTAGCTCAGCCATCAGCTCCTTTGTTGGTTCTTTATAAGAAAAAAAATTAGTTCTTGCATTGGTTAAAGATATGTCGTAGGCTATAGCAGGTGGCCTAGTGATATGTCGAGGTGTACTCGAGCTGGCTAGGTACCATCTATTAGAAAAAACCAAATTTTTTTTTTTAAAAAAGGAATTGGAAAAGAATGAAACCTTTTTCTGTCAAGAGAGAGTTTTGGCAATTGATTCTTGTCATTGGCATTTTGTTAAATTTTGTGTATTGTGGTTCAAAACATTCTTCAACAACTAAAAATAGGGCACACAGGGAATTAAGTCAATAACTCCTAATCTCTAATAGCGCCTTCCCTTGGCACGTTATTTTTCAGGGTCTCTATTGAAGACTAGCATTTAATCCAATGGGTGATAGTCAGTACTCTTTCTCACTTACCACTTTCAGGTAGGAGCTTATGGGAGCCACTCTATGTATATCGATCTAGGTATACCCTTTCTTCTTTTGACCGCAATTTCTCTTACCATGATTTGCTGTGACATAGTCCATCTGGAAAGCTGGTTCAGATTGAACATGCCTTGACAGCTGTTGGATCGGGTCAAACATCACTGGGGATTAAAGGTAACTCAACTTATAATAGTGCATCTTTTATGTCTATAAGTACTTGAGTGTATGGTTAACTAGCAATATCGAATTACTGACATCTTGGCAGTATTGACATAAAGCCAAGGGTTATGCCAGTCATTATGTTGGTTAGCATTGAGTCATGAAGCCATGATTAAATTTTATTTAGAGCATGTTGCATGCAGAAGCTCTCGATATTTCAATTTATATCTTGTCCGTTTTACTTATCATAGTAGATAATGCTATCAGATCCCGGTGCTGAGGCCTTTCATTTAGTCAAGAATGTATTGTAATGTGGTATCGTATTCTACTATAGTAGTTCTGTATATCATAAAAATGATTCCTTGTAATTAAGTAGAATTGTGTTCCTTTTTTTGACAGTAAAATTCTAGTTCTTATAGTGATTTTACGTTTATAATTCGACGATTGTAGCCGCTAATGGTGTTGTAATTGCAACTGAGAAGAAATTACCATCCATCCTGGTTGATGAAACATCTGTAAGTATTTTTCTTTAGAATCATCCTTCGTAGTCTACTTGTGAGTCATGGCTGATTGTACTTGCGCTCACAAATCCCTGGTGTGACATCTTTATGGCTTCATCTAGATTGCAAGAATTTATAATTTTGTGGTTATTTCTGATAATCAGTCAGTAGGAATTTGCTTAGATGTTAAGGTTGTACAAAGATGTTAGTAGTGTTCAGCTTACTGCAAAGGAGAGTAAGCCTCCACTTCATCAAAAAAAGGAGAGTAAGCCTCCACTTCATCAAAAAAAGGATTGTAAGCCTCCAAATATCTCAAAATACTGTCATAAGGTTACAACATATTAACAAGTGCATTCAAGGTCATGATTGTAGGTCTTAAATGCTTCTCCTCGTACTGTAGTACTGTGGATTTTGTTCTTCCTGTTTTCTTGATTCTGTATTAGTACTAAGCTTCGTGACTACTGGTGTGTTTTGGATTGCATGGCAATTTTAATAGATTTCTCGTTTTCGCTGTATATCCCTTAACATTTATCATAGTAACCATCTTCATTCCCTCTCTTTTATATGTATAATTCAGGTGCAAAAGATTCAGACTTTGACACCAAATATTGGAGTAGTTTACAGGTGAAATCCTCTATATTGGCTCCAGTTATCCTCTTCATATTTCAGGATACAAGTATGTGTGGTGAACACACCTAGATTTGTATGTAAAACTGTCTTCAGATTATGAATGATCATCCTGTGGTGGTGAGCTCTTTCGTTAGTTTTGTTATTTGGCCTAGTTCATGGTTTCTTTTCTCACACATTTAATGTCCACCATGAAATGACTAGAGGTTCATTTCAATAGAATGGGCTTTTATTTTCAACTATAAAAAAAATTGATGTGGGTGCTCTTGGATATTTATTCACATTTGACCCAGTGAATCGCTTATAATTGATAAATTATGGAATTCGGTAGCAGAATTTGCACGAAAAAGAATGTGCAAGTTCAGTTAATTATCCCAACCCCAGTATTATATATATGAATTGCCATAATAACGAGCAGCATCGAGCGTCGTCCCCTTTAGCAATCATGTGGGTGATTTGGAAAGAGAGAAATAGGAGTACTTTAAAAAACCCGATAGAAAGAAGAAGGGGACCCAAAACTTTGAAATTTTAAAAAATTCTCTCCCAGGCACATTCCCCAAGAATATGATTCTAGGTCACTTCTGAATACCTTAGTCCCCCTCCATGATCCTTCTGATCACTGGGATTTTCCCCTCCATTTTTTCTCTTATGTCCCCTTTTCTTCCCTTTCTATAGACACCGGTTTTGTCATTTTTCGATCACTATTCAGGCGTGACAGAACTGTTCCGGCGAAGAACTACAATGTATCAGTCGATATGTTCCCAGATCTGTTCTTTCTCGGGTATTGTTAGGTTGTTTTGACCCTACCCGTGCATTTTTATGCATCTACAGCCACTGTTTTGAAGCTCCAACGACTTTCCCGGCAACTGTTCACGTTCAGATTTTTCAACTTACAGAAAAGACGGAGGTAAAAGAAAAAGCTCTCAGGCACACTTCCCAAGGAGGGGAAAATTCTTTTTTCTCCGGTGATCTACGGTTTATTTCCGGCGGGTTTTTCTCATCAGCTTGTATTTTAATCATCTCTTTTTGATAATATTCAAGCTGCGAATTATTTTATGGGGGAAAATAGAATCTATTTTGCAGTAGGCTTTAAATCTTTTGATATCATCAGACTTGCAGCCAGAGCTGAAGTTTGGTTCGAATGGGTCGAAAGAAGCAAGAACTTGATGCGCAGAACAACTTTCAGCAAGAAAACCATGGAATGGTTAGTTTTTGTTCTCCGAGAAGCTTCAAAAGATTCTGACACACATACGAGAAGGTGGAAGTTAAGCGAACAATATTCGAATTTCTTTTGCTCCAGAAAGCACAACAGATTCTGAAGATTGCATTGTGACAGTACAAGGAAGGAATAGACCTGTCATTATTATTCCAGAAATTACATTCAATGTGGGATGGGGAGACATAGCATTAAAGATTGATAATTTCATCAAAGAACTTAAAGGATCATTTATTACAAACATCCCCAGGAAGGCAGATCCAAAGATCCCGTACGCAGATTCAGTCAGGCTAGTAAATGGCAATCAAAGGAGGCATCTGAATCTCAGGTCAGCAGCAACAACAACTCTATATTCATATCCGGAGGAGTGGCTAACCAGGAAAATGGACTGCTAGGAAGATGTATTGTTGGGAGCTTCAGGGCAGATGAGAAGGAGAAACCAACACTCTCAGATATCAGAAGATGGACTGTGAGCACCTGGAAGAATGCTTTTGGAATTAATATATATGAAATGGGGGGTCGATCTTTCTTGTTTGAGTTCCCAAACAAGCACACGGCAGAACATATCCTTCAAGGAAAGTGGATGTGGAAACGTCTGAAGATCCATCTCGAATGGTGGTCGCCGACGGCCGGTTTCTGCACTCATCGAGAAACTTCAACATGGATAAGAGCAATAGGTCTTCCTCTCCATTTTTGGACGGATAAAATGTTCAAAGCCATCGGCAAGGAATGTGGGGGATGGCTGGAAACAGAGGAAGAGACATCCTTGAAAAATCACTTAAAATGGGCGAGAATCAGAATTGAAGGAGATGATGGAGGCGAAGTCCCGAAAGAGGTGAAGATAGTAGACAATGGTCTTACCTTTCATAGTCCGATCTGGTGCGAATCGATGACTATGGTGGTCGCTGGGGAGGAAGGAGCAGCGCAGGATAAAGACCGCTGGACAAAGAAACCCTACAGGGTTAAAGACAATGGAATATACGTCGATACATAGATGCGTATGTGGGGGTCTCTGCACAAGTAACAAATTCAAAAATCACACCTGGCGTCGATACATAGATGCATATGTGGGGGTCTCTGCACAAGTAACAAATTCAAAAATCACACCTGGCATGGGCCCAGCAACACGTGAAACTGAAGAGGGAGGTTGTAATAATAGTAGTAGACTGTTAATGGGCCATAAGGATTTCTTGGCCAAACATACTGTTGGAGCTTCTAAAAAAGGCCCAGTTTTATTTACTGAGGACCAGATCTTTAATTCTAGACAATTAAATGTCCCGTGTTCTCCACAAGCAGACCCGATGCTAGTGGAGATAGAAGCAAATTGCGTAGATGTCATCTTCTTCGACAGTAGCTCTGGAGAACTGGCGTCAAAAATTCCAGAAGAAAATCAGCCTTCCGTTCTAACAGGAAGAACAAATGCAGAAGAAGGTAATAATTATGAAGATACAGTGACAAACATAGAAGAAGTAGAAACACAGAGTGATATTAATAAAGAGCAACAAGACATGCAATTAGTTGATTGCTCTGAAGATGCGACATGGAATATCGAGGATGCTGAACCTTTAAATTCGCTATATTTAGAGGACAGTGATGGGGAGATGGATGCGTTAATTTGGGTTCATCAAAACATAATCAGGTTAAACAAGGAGTTTGGGGTTGAATTCCAGGGCTGTAAAAATGAAGCTTTGGTTCTTTTCAATAAGATTGTGGAAAGATGTGAAAAAGATTGACTAGATGGAAGATACAATATTTGTCTTTGGGTGGTAGGTTGGTCTTGATTAACTCTGTTCTAGATGCTCTACCTACTTATCTGATGTCTTTATTCTCTCTTCCTAATAATGTGGAGGAAAGAATTGATTCTCTTAGGAGGAATTTTCTGTGGGAAGGAAACAAGGAGAAAAAAGGTTATCATTTAGTCAATTGGGAAACCTTATTGTTGTCCAAGAATCACGGAGGTTTGGGTATTAGAAATTTGAGGAAGCAGAACAGAAGTCTCTTGATGAAATGGCTTTGGAGACTTCCTAAGGAAGAGCAATCTCTATGGGGTACAGTGATTCAAGCAAATTATGAAAAGGAGGGATTTTGGAGAACAAAAGAAGTAACCACCACATATGGCACCAGCTTACGGAGATCAATTGGAAATCTGTGGCATGGTTTTTATGAAAGAACAACTTTTAATTTGAAAGATGGCAGGAGAATTATGTTCTGGGAAGATAACTGGTTAGGGAGTTGCTGTCTCAAGCAATTGTTCTCTGACATTTACATCCTGAATCAGCAACATGAATCTACTTTGCATGAAGTATGGTGTAATCAGGGATGGAATTTGACCTATAGAAGATTGATGCAAGATTGGGAGATGGAGAGATTAGCTGAATTTTATGGAACTCTAGATCAGTGGGGCTACAGGTAGGAGAAGATACTTTAAGATGGAAATGTTACAGCAAAGGCATTTTTACGGTAAGCTCAGCCTACAAGGATATGAATCAGATGGGATCTCAGATAAGTTTCTTACCTTGGAAGCTTATTTGGAAAGTCAAAATTCCATACAAAATGGCTATTTTTACTTGGTTAGTTGTGAAAGAAGCAGTTCTAACTCAGGAGTATCTCATGAAGAGGGGCATACACATGTGCTCCAGATGCTATTTTTGTGAACAAAATGCAGAGACAATTAATCATCTGTTTCTTAATTGTAAATTGGTTAACCAGCTCTGGAATCTGTTCACCAGCTTCAGAGGTATTAGATGGACTATGCCAGGAAGAGCAGGAGAGACACTAGCAAGCTGGAATACCGAGGGTGTTGGTAGCACTAACAGAGACAGGTGGAAAATTGTCCCAGTAGTAATATGGTGGACTATTTGGAAAGATGCTTTGATGGCAACAGTAGTTCTTTGCAAAAGATAAAAATGAACTGCATTCTAAGTTTTTGCTATTGGTGCAGTTCAGAATATATAGATGACCCAGTTTCTATTGTATATCCTAGGATCCTTGTAAGATGAGATAGGATTTAGTGTTTGTCTTATGGTTTCACTCTTTTGGATGTAAATTTTGGTTTCCGGCACTTTTGTGCTGATGATTTACTATACACAATCTGTTACCTTGTCAAAAAAAGAAAAGAAATAGGAGCGCTTTTGAAGGGGTGGAGCAAGTTTTTATGAAATTGCGAAGTAGTTTTTGTCCCTAGTTTCTTTTTGTACTTAGGAGGTCCCTATTTGTATAGAGCGTTGGACCTCTTTTGTCAAGAACCATACTTTAGGTTCTCTTCTTTTATGTTTATGGCTTGTATACGAGGTTTCCACAATTGTTCATAAAATTATTTACCTTATCAAGAAAAGAAAATAACGAGCAGCATCGAGTTCAGTAATAGCCACATCTTAAGTATCTTCTCATTAACACTTTGATGGATCCAGCTTAACATATATTATTTCACTGTTAAAATGTGACTTAGTGCTTATTCTCCCTACCTGAGCTCCTTAGTTTGATGGACCCAGCTTAAACATACTTAATTTTATTTCCCGAAATTTTCTAGTGGTCAAGGCATATTCTGACTGACACATATGATCTTTGTTGCAGCGGCATGGGCCCTGATTCTCGAGTTTTGGTGCGAAAAAGTAGAAAGCAGGCTGAGCAATATTATCGACTCTATAAAGTATGAATTAGTTTTTACCAGTGCTAAGACTGATTTATCTGGTGTTTAAAGTTACTGTTTGATTTAATACCACTTTGTGGGTCCAATATGCTGGCATATGATACAATTATTAACATTCAACATAATTAGGTCATTGAAGGAGTGTCTGTGAGTATGTTTTCTTGATATTGGTGCTATCAAGAGTACCTTTTTTTGTTCTTGCTTTCTGGGAGCAGATTTGTTTTTTTCCTCCTTTGTCCTTTTCATCTAGGAGCAGTATGGTCAGTGGAGATTCATATAGCTCCTCCCAACTTGTTTGGGGTCGAAATATAGTAGTTGTTGTCATGTCCTTTTTCAACTAAATGTATAATTACTGGTATTGCATCAGACGTGTTTGATGTTGATTTTTTATGCATAACTTACGTATCCTAATTTTGCCTAATTTGTCTACATATAGGAACCAACACCTGTCACGCAACTGGTGAGGGAAACTGCTGCTGTCATGCAGGAATTCACACAATCAGGGTAACTGCTGTTTTTATATCATAATTCACAATAGAAATTTGGGTCTTTTACTTGTTTATTCTTTTTAAATCATTTAATTTCTGCTGTTTTGATCTTATGAGGCTTATTGATGCATTTTTTTGGCTTGTCAAACATTAACTTTGATTCTTTTATTATTAAGTGATGTGGTTGGCCTCTCTCGTTCTATTAAATAAAATAGTAGTATGGTCAATCATCAGTTTTGATGGCTTGTCAAACATTAACTATGATGTATTTACTGGTAAAAGTTGAAGGAGTCAGCCTGTTCTTAATTGATTTGACACCGTTAAAATTCTTGAAGCACAATACTTTGACAACATTTGCTAATATTGTAGCTTGTGACTAATATGATGATACATTTTTGCCACAAATAGTATTAATGAATGGTAGAAAAAATGGTCAGCAGTGTGCTTAATAAATCAATTCCATGACATATACATATATTGAAAGCATCATTGCCTTCATTTTCTAGTGGAACCTTGTTGACATAGTTGTAGTTGAAGGCATGCAAACTCTAAAACTTGTACGTTGGTGTTGGTAGTAAAGAGTTTGGATAAATGCAGCTTTACCTTGAGTGTGAATATCACGTGAGAAGGGAAGAGTGAAAATACTGCTACAATTTATATCTTCTTGTGTTTGCGGTTCTCTGTGTTATTCCTTAGGACTTGTCCGCTTTTCCATTTTCTGTGTTGCTTGGGTTAAAAGTATCAATTGGAAAGCATGCTGCCCATGTTATGAAACTAAACTAGATTTCCTTGGTCTTTATCTGTTTGTGATTTTTAATGTCAGATACCCAAGGAGGAGTCATCCTGTGTAGTCTTGTGCAATCTCTTAATTCTATTCCTTTTTGTTCTTTCCTATGCAGTGGTGTAAGGCCATTCGGTGTTTCACTCTTGGTTGCGGGGTATGATGACAAGGGTCCTCAACTGTATCAGGTATATTAACTACCTCTTGTTCTGGTGTGTTCACTTGTCTCTTTATGTCCTTTACTGTAATTAAGGTGCATAAGAGCTCCTTGCCTAATGTTGGGTTGGTCTATACATTCATTTCCATGCTTCACCTGTTACTTCTCCCACTTAGGTATGGTAGAGATCGCCTCTTTCTATGGCCTGTTTTACCTATAAAGGGTCCTGAGTTCTGATGCTAGAACTGTTTTGATATTCAGTTTGTTTTCTCATTTAGGTGGATCCATCAGGTTCTTACTTCTCTTGGAAGGCCTCAGCCATGGGGAAGAATGTGTCTAATGCGAAGACATTTCTAGAGAAGAGGTAAGTTATCAGGGAATCTTGTACTCCTTGTCTCATTAGAGCTTTAGGGTGTGTTTGGTATGGAGGAAAACAATGTTTTCCAATTTTCCCATGGTTGGTCAAAATGTTTTCTGTCTAGGAAAACAAGTCTTAAAAATGAGGACAATGACTTTCCTAATGGAAGTAGGGAAAACAAGTTCCATCATGACAATAGGTGGGTTTGAAGGTGGTGAAAAAGGATAAGGGAGTGTGGTCTAGCATAGTCTATACTCTATTGAGTGTTAACCAAGTAATGAATCACAATTCACACTTACATCCCCCTTGCAATGCTTCAAGTGTAAGAAGTCTACTAATGTAACAATACTAAATAAAGAGTGATGACTATGAAATGATAAGAAAATGTAAATAGTCTAACAAAGTAACAATATTAGATAAGAGTGATGACCATGAAAATGATAAGAAGATGGATCATAGCCTAATTCAAACCCAAAAGTTAATTTATGAGGTGAGGATTGTTCAAGACTATTAAGAAGTTCAAGGATATCCCCGATGTAAGACTTGTAGGAATAGTGATGAAACTGTTTTGGAAAAATTTCAGTGTATTGATTCTCCATGATTACAATGTATATATACAATTTGTAAAGAATAAACCTATGAAGAAAAAAGAAAACCTATACATATTTGTTCTATTCCTATTGGCTATCGACTAACTGAATTTGTCTTATTTGTGTGCATGTCATGTGACTTAAGGATATTTACATCATCCTGTATTTGGCTGTCTCCATCTGACCGAATTAAAAGGCCAATTGCATTATTCTTCATTGTAGAATTGTAGAGAGATAAATTGAGAGATGGTAGGAAGATTTGTGAGAAAAATGAAGAGGAATATGAGTTATTTATAGTTGGAAAATAGGGTTAAAGTGTAAATATATTAACTTAGGAGTTAAAAATAAATATTAAGGGGTAGGGGGGTTTATGGGTGGGGGTGGGGGCAAAAATGGCCGTTATAGCCATTGCACAACGGCCAAAATCGAAACTTGGTCGTTGTTGCAAAGGTTATTTTTGTAAAGGTTATTTTTGCAAAGGGGGAGGGGGCCGGGCCGGGACAGGCCGGGTAGCGGATCAGGCCGACCCAGCCAGGCCAACTGGACAGCCCTACTCTATTCTGATTGATGAATTCATGGAATCATAAAGTCTGCAAGTTTCACATGATGAATGAATGAACCAGACTTCTAATAAGGCAGAGGGTTAAGTGAAAGAGGTGGTAACTAACTAATCGTGTTTGAAGCAAGCATCCACCAGTGAACTTTAAAAATTGGACCATATGTTATTTGCCAACTAATAGCCAATCTGAAGTGGTTTTTATGATTACTGGTGAACATTTATTTGCTTCTAAAACTGATATTCATGCTTCTCCCAGGTACACTGAGGAATTGGAACTTGATGATGCTGTACACACTGCTATACTTACTCTGAAGGAGGGGTAAGTATCTCAACTTTTTTCACATGTACATTATTGTACGGTGTGTTTCTGCAAGTCCCCCTGTAATTTTCTTGGAAGAGTTGATTCATGTGTTAAACATTAGAATTAAAACAGGAGTTACCTTGTTCTCTTCTAAAACGTAGGATACCCAAAAAGTACAAGCGTGACCGCTACTCACACTGCATTGCCCCAGAATATTTTGATGTTTTCCACTTAATCTTTATGAGACAGGGCACAATAGAAGTAAAAGATTCATATAGGTGATAGCTACTAGTTAAGGATAGGTTTTAGACTCTTGTGGAATTTTTATTTTTATTATTATTATTATTATTATTATTTATATATATATATATATAGAAAAAACGTATTTTTCACTTTTATTTTAATCTTATGATGATGATATGAGCTTAAATGAAGATTCATTTAGCTGACCCCTACTTGTTTCAGACTGGGGCGTAGTTTTAATCTTTATGAGCTTCCAAGTAGATCCTTAACGATGATCTTACTTTCTCTATCTGTCCAGATTTGAGGGGCAGATCTCTGGAAAAAACATCGAGATAGGCATCATTGGCAATGACAAAGTATTCAGGCAAGTGTCTTCTTTGTCCTTAAATTTAAAAAAATAATCTCTCTTTTTGAGCTGGTTATTAAGCTACTAGTTCATTTCTTTGCAGAGTTCTCACACCAGCTGAAATAGACGATTACCTACAAGAAGTAGAATAGACTCTCTTTTCTTGTCTCGGGCATTGACGAAATTTAGTTAGTAAAAAAAGCACCGTGGAGTTTGATATGTCACAACTTTCTGAGGATCTTGTTGAACTTTCTTTGTTTTGTTGATTTTAAATTGTTAGTTTGATTATGGCACAACTATACGAGGATCTTGTTGATTTTTCTTCTGATAGTTGACTTTTTATCAAAACTTAGTTTTGGTTGTTCCCATCTGTTTTATGCCCCAATAGCTGAATATCATTTTTGCTAGAAATGACAGATTGATTAAATATGTAATTGAATTACTTGTGTCTAAAGAAGGCAATATCTTTGAACTCCCTTTGTCTGAAATAACCTTCAAAAGTAGACAGGAAACTTGAAATGTCTTGAAACTTAAGGGGTGCAAAAAAGTGGTGTTGAACTTACTGCGTAGAGAACATCAACAACTATGCTGCAATTCTAGCTAGTTAGGGTCGGCCGTATGAATCCTCGATATCATAAATGCACTTTCTTCACTCATAAAGAAGAACCAAGTGTTGACCAAGATGTTCTCTTTAATATATCAAACTATGTTAATTCAGGTTAAGTGATTTATTGAGATGAGATAACATGTTCGACACGGGAAGAGAACTTCAAGCAAAAAGGGCTTGTGCAAGCAAGTGACACTTTACTTCAAGCGAATAGTGCTGCCTCACTTTCTTTAGCTAGGGTCAACTCATCAGGCTCATGACTTGAAGATTGTAGATTCGAATCCTGTCCCCGCCTAATTAGTGGAACATTGTTCACCGGGAAGGCCGGTCCCAACCCGTCTACAAATTAATCATAAGCAGTGATAAGCCTTATGTAAAACACGTCATACCCTGGATATTGGCAAGTATTTTTTGGATTTAATTATTGGTTGAAGCTTGCAGCAGTTATCTTTTATAACTTTGTAGGGATATTTCTTATTTTGTGCATTATTTATAAATTTATTGTTCTTTACTGAGAATAACATTTTGGTCCTCTTCATTCCCTCTATATTATCATTATTTCCCTATTTCATCGAAACTCTTTGATCTCTTACTTGCTTAATTTTCATCAGAATATCTTCAAATATTCAAATTATATACCAAGACAAGTAAAGAATAGTCTCAAAGTTTTATCGGGTGCTGCGTCTCTAAATCCAAAAAATACCAGCTGAATTTGTACATTTTGGGAAGGGATTTTGATTGATCAAAAGAAGAATCTACTTCAACCGATATGCCCTTAGGCACAGTCATACACAACAAAGAAATCACACTTGGAAAAGGTGGACAATTAGCTAGAGCAGCGGTTGTTGTAGCGAAACTAAATGCAAAACCAAATGAGACTAGAAAGAACATGAGGATTAGCATCATTCATGTGAGTGCTTTTGTCTCTTCGAGACAACAAAACAAAAGGACAACACCCTCTATATTTCGGTATCCCCCGATTCAATCGGTGGCAAATGCTATAAAAAGATCGCTTGAATTTAAGAAAATGGAATAAATAAAAAAGGGCGAAAAGTAACAAACAAGCAGCTTTCATGGCTCAGTTGGTTAGAGCGTCCGTTTAGTAAGCGGGAGATGTTTATCTCGACTCTCAACGAGAGCAGTCAAATTTTTATCCAAACTATTTTTCTTCTGATCATAGAGCTTAAAATTCTTGAGTACTTGATGATGGAATTACAAAGACAAATATTGAACGCAGTACTCTACTTTATTATAAGTTTTAACAGAGAGAGACAACATGAATTGAAATTAGAGATCACAATCAAAAGTAATTTTCTGATATCAATTATTTAACTTTTTTTTCTTTTACTTAACTAGTTTTGGATTTTTCGTCCTGAATATGGAAAACAAATCCTGGTAGGTAGCACTTTCTCTTTTAAATAGGCCTTGCGTGACACAAATTTAAATTGATCGGAACCAATAAGGGTACAAGAAACAGGGAATAGCAGTACAAGAAGGAATAATTTCAATTTGCATGTTACTAAGGACAAGTCAAGGAGAATCAAATAGGACTATCTATCAAAGGCCCTGATTTAATATTGTGGCAATGTAAATTAAAAAGAAAAGCTAATTACTTTGTTCTGTCTATAACTCTATACAAAGAACAAACATCACATCATTGCAACATTTTCAGAAAAAGAAAACTTCTCCTTCTCTAAACCAAAAAAACATGGCAGTGAACAATATAAATCAATTTTCTGTTGGAGAAAACGGATACGATGGTGATGGTGGTGGCGATGGTGCACAGATATCACGCGAAGTTGGTATGCCCCCTTTCGTAACGAAGACATGATATGGTGGAGGATCCGACTACAAACTCTATCATATGTTGGAGTCCATCTGGTACTAGTTTCGTTATTTTGGATCATATCAGATTTAGCTTAGAGCTTCTACCGAAATATTTCAAGCATACTAATATGTCAAGCTTCATATATCAACTTAAAAACTATGTAAGTTACCCGGTTTCTTGATCATTATGTACATTTTTCATTACACCAATGAATGAATCTTGGTAGGCGTTTGGCCATAGAAACAAAATTTTAGAATTTTTGAAGTTAGAGTTGTGTTTGACCATAGTTTTTGCGAATAATATTTTGTAGTTGAGAATATACGTTTTCTTAAAAATATGAAATATGATTTATACCCCCAATTTTTAAAAACTAGCAAAACCATCCAAATCAATTAATAAACATAACCAGTGCGTAAACACTGCCCATTAATAATTTATTATTACATTAAGCATGATTTATATAGACTTTCTTTAATACGATGATATAATCATTTCTCTAGTATTTCCTGAAAGAATATAATCCCTTGATTATTTTCATTAACGAAAGAGGTATATATACAAATATACAATATCTAAATATGGAAAATAAATCTACTTTTTCCTACTATAATTCTAATACATTTTTCTAATACAAGACTAATACCATAATTACAATTGTACAAGAATTATACAACTATAGTAAGTTTAATATACACAATTCGTTCCTTTGATATACACGGACCGTGTATATTACGGTTTCTGTCACACCCCCGCAGTTATATCAGGCGGTTGTCGTACCCTGAGATTGTCCCTAAAATCTTCAAACAGAACCAAGGGAAGACCCTTAGTAAAGATGTCAGTAATTTGGTACCTTGAAGGGACATGCAAGACACGTACTTGTTCACGAGCTACCTTTTCGCGAACAAAGTGAATATCCATCTCGATATGTTTAGTGCGCTGATGTTGGACCGGATTCCCAGAGATAGACGAAGCTAACATTATCACAGTAGACCAAGGTAGCTTTTTGAATAGGAAAGTGAAGCTATAATAGGAGATTACGCAGCCAATAGGATTCAGACACCATATTGACTACTCCTCCATACTCGGCCTCCGCACTAGATCGCAATAAAGTAGCTTGGAGTTTTGCAGACCAAGAGACCAAGTTATCACCAAGAAATATACAATAACCAGATGTTGAACGTCTGGTATCTGGACAACCACCCCAATCAACATATGTATACGACACGAGAGTAGAGATGGAGGATGGATATAAATGCAATCCATAATCAAACACACATGTTGAACTACATAAGTAATATCTGGTCTCGTGAAAGTAAGATACCGAAGAGCTCCTTCAAGACTACGATAGTGGGTGAGATCCTCATATGGTGTGCTAGAAGTAGCACTCAGCTTCGGTTTGGTATCAACCGGAGTGGAAGAGGACTTACAAGATGATGCCAACTCTCTTAATAATCTCAGCCGCATACTTCTTCTAGGATAAAAATGGACCACCTGCATGACGAGTGACAGCTATGCCAAAAAAATAACTTAAGTGTCCCAAGTCTTTTATTGCAAATTCTGAACTGAGAAGGGACGTGATAGACTTGCGCAAGTTATAAGAAGAGGCAATCAAAATTATATCATCCACATATAACATAATGTATGCTAGAGAAAAACCACAACGATATAAGAATAGAGAATTATCAGACCTGCTGTGTGAAAACTCAATAGTAGACATAAAATCTGCAAATCTCTTATACCAAGATCATGGGGTCTGCTTAAGCCCATACAAGGACTTCTTCAGTAAACAGACATGGTGAGGATACTTAGGGTCCTTAAAATCCAACGGCTGATGCATGTAAACTGTCTCTTTAAGATCACCGTGTAAGAAAATATTTTTCACATCCAGCTGATGAATGGGCCATGCTTTCGAGAGATCCAAACTAAGCACAATGCAAATGGTTGCCGGTTTGACCAACAGACTAAATGTCTCTCCACAATCCACGCCAACCTGTCGTGTTTTATCATCACCGATAAGACGTGCCTTATGCCTATCAAAAGAACCATAAGAATTTTTTATGAGTAAAAATCCACATAGAACGAATAATATTGACACCAGGCGGACGGGGCACCAACTCCCACGTCTTATTTTCAATAAAAACATTATATTCGTCATCCATATCTATTTTCCAATTCTGGTCATGAATGGTAGACAATGGGTTACGTGGTAGGGGTGATTTAGTGACAGTAGAATTAAAATTAAAATGTCATTTTGGTTTAAAAATGCCCAGTTGGCTACGAGTAACGGGTCGTTGACTCGAGATAGAATTGGACGGGAGTTGGGTAGGGGACGGGTTGGCAGTGGACTGGCCAGCAGGCAGTGGGCCTGCTTGCTCAATAACTGTTAGTGAAACTAGGGGGAGATGTATTTGGGCCAGCAGGCAATGGGCCTGCTAGCCGAGACACTGTTACGGTAGTGTGAGATATTGGGCTAGCAGGGAGTGGGCCTACTGGTCGTAAACCGGGGGCCAAACAGAGACCTAGGTCTGACCCGAGAGTAGGTGGGCCAACATGCAGTGGGCTTGCTGGCAGAATTGGATCACGGGTAGGTTGGGCCCACTTTTGGAGAATATACGGTAAGAGTCCATCATTCAAAAAAATATAATTACTAAGCACGGAATTGGACAAATTAGCAAACAGAAATTGGGTTTTATAAAAAATGACATGGCGACTAATTATGATTTTATTAGCGGATAAATCAAAACATTTGTAACCACGATGATTAGAAGGATAATCCAAAAATACACAAGCGGTAGAACGAGCTTGTAGTTTGTTAATTGTAGTAGACGGAAAAAAAGGATAACACAAATACCCAAACACCCTAAGATGAGAATATGAGGGATAGTTATTATAAAGAATTTTTAGGGGTGATTGATATGCTAAACCTTTGCTAGTGAGTATATTTAGGAGGTAAGTAGCCATTTGTAACGCATGATGCCAAAAAATGGAGGTAAGGAAGCATGGGCTAGTAAGGTGCAGACAATATTATTAATGGTACGAATTTTTCTTTCGGCCTCCCCATTTTGTGAGGACGTATGAGGTCAAGAAAATCGAAAAGATATGTCATTGTGTCACAAAATTCCTGAAATGGCCCATTATTTTATTCCCTACCATTATCACATTGAATATTTTTAATTTTCCGTTCAAATTGGGTACGGATGAAAGCTCTAAATTTTAAGAATGTGAAAAAAACTTGAGACTTTTTAGACAAAGGAAAAGTCCACAAAAAATTAGAATAATCATCCAAAAATAAAACATAATAACGATGTCCCAAAGATCTCAAAACGGGAGATGTCCATAAATCACTATGAATAATGTCAAAAGGCATCGACGTACTCGAATTAGAGGCTACAAACGGTAATCTAACATGTTTCCCTTGAGGACAGGAAGGACAAATATGAGTACTACACGTACTCGTACAATCAATAAAATTATTATTTTTAAGAGAAGAAATAATAGACGATCCCAAGTAGCAAACCATTCTAGTGTTAGCCTTATCGTGCTACTGGCTTTGAACCAGATTGCTAGTCTAAAGCTAACAAAGAATTCCCGCCCTCTTGTAAATCCCGGAACTACAGCTCAAAAGGATCGTGCAGTGGATGTGTCGGGCTTTCCTCTTATCTCTCAAATTATAGGCATTGAAGCGATCGAGAGAAAGTAAGAAAACTATTGCACACGCCCCTCATTCGCCCTTTACTAATATAATAGAAGGTAAGTCAAAATCAAGAGTGAAACTACGCGCTAAAAGCAGGCGTGCCTCGACCCCGGATGATCCAAATGTGTATGCCACAAAAAAAGAGCAAGAGCAACAAATGTTGAAGGTGTGGCTTGACTTGTGGAAATGGTGGCGGTGGTGATTGGATAAAGCTCTCCCCGACTATTACATCTCATTAGAGGTATCACCGTCTTGAAATCCCTCACAGAAAATCCAAAAAGGTCAAAGTTAACAGAAACTCAATTATCAGTTGTAATTTTTCGGACAGACATAATTTTTAATTAAGTGAGGGGTATGAAGGACATTTTTAAGGACGAGAGGTGGATGTGGAGGAGGCAAATTTGTGTGACCATATCTACGAATTGAAATTGAATTGTCATTACTAATAATTATGTCACTATTATTGCTCAAATTGAAATAAAACGAGAGATTACCTTGCGAGAACGTCATATGAGAAGTGGCTCCGGTGTCCATAAACCAATTTGCATCCCGGAGATTTAATCAAAGTGTATGCATCGCGACCTCAATATCTGTAGGTGTCGGACCAAAAATTGGGCCCGCATCAGTGAAGGCCTATTGAGGCCGAGGCCCAAACAGGCCAACCTGCTGCTAGGGCCCAGTTTTGGTCTGCTGGCTACCTGCGGTGGCTGAAATTGGGCCTGGCCCAAGATGAAGAAAAAACTGGGTAAGGTGGGTAAGGTGTCATGGGCCACTGGTCATTGGCCACTGGCCTTGCCCCACGACCACTGTGTAGTGGCCCAAGGTTGCGACCAGTGGTGCTGCGGCCTCTGATACCATGAAAGAAATAATCTCTTGATTATTTTCATTAATGAAGATGTATATATACAAATATACAATTCCTAAATATGGAAAATAACTCTACCTCTTTCCTACTATAATTCTAATAGCTTTTCCTAATACTAGATTAATACCATAATTACACTTGTACAATGATTCTACAAATATGGTAAAAGAATATATAAAATCCGGCCTTTGATATACACGGTTTGTCCGTGTATATCGTCTTCTATCACTAGTTCAAAGTCTTCGCTTGTCTTTTTCCTCTTCACTTTTCCACGAAATTACTTTCCATCTCCCAGTTATTAATTTTAATCATCAATTTTCTTAAACAATAAATTAAGAGTACATCAATGTATACTACTACTAGTACTACTACTACTACTACATATATTTAGATCATTTTTCAAAAATAAATTTGGCCCTCATGCGTCGGAGTAAAAGTCTAGGGGCGGAGCTAGGGAGTGAAAGGCGATCATCCGAATTCTTTCGTCAGAAAATTACATTATTATATAATGTTAAAATTAATTTTTATGTATATGTAGTGGATGTTATTTTTTTTGGCTTTCGATATGCTTAATTTTTATATGTTGAATCATTCTAGTGAAAAGTTTGATTCTTTTATTGAATACTCCTTCTATTTCAAAATGTTTGTTTGGTTTTGACTTGGCACGTAATTTAATAAAGTAATTTTTTTTTAATCTTGTGGTCTTAAACTAAAGATATGTATAATGTACCAAAATGACCTTTAATCTTGTGATCTTAAACATTGAAATTAAAAAAATTGACAAAAAGGGAAAGAAACATTCATTTTAGAACGGACCAAAAAAAATAATACAAATATTTTGAAACATAGGAAGTAAAACAATTGACAAACCTTTTAAGAGACAAAATAATAGTCTTATCATTTTGAAATTAGAAGTATAGAAAGTACACGTATTTCCTTCTCATTGGTCTATTAAGATTTTATAGATTTTGGTACTTTCAATTCAAACCGCAAGAACAAAACCAAACAAAACATGAAAAAGAAGAAAAAAAGAGCAAAAACAATTTTCAGTTGGAACAAAAATAACTGCTCCCTTTCAAGAACAGCAAAATGGCTTTTAGCTTCAAGCTTAACACTACAAATCCAAGTTTCTTCACTATAACTAACAATTTAAACAATGACCCATTACTGAAAAATGCAAGAAGAAGATTTATTTTTGGTTTTAAGGTGTTTGCTTCTTCTTCAAGCAGTGGAAGTGCAGAGGTGTTTGAAGAAGGACAACTTGAAAGACCTAAGTGGGCTGGGGAAACTCCACTTTCACGTCTTGTTGGAGCTCTTATTTCCATTAAGCCTCTTTTCTCTGTGCTCAAACTTGGTGCTAGACAGGTTCTTATAAGGTCCGATCACTTTCATGCCCACCATCTGTTTTGTTGAATTGCCTCAACGTAGTCTTAACTCAGTTAGAAAATGAGCTATTTTCATTTCTTTTATAAACGTGGTATCCGGGGCATCTTGCGCTGTTGTCCACGGGTATCTACTAGCTCCCACTATCATGGTGTCCAGGTTAGCTTGTGCGCCTTGATTAATTCCATTGGTACCTGCTACTTCTAGAGTCAGCCAGGACACCAATTTTATGGGTTCTGGATTCTAAAATTAACGACGACTTCAAGTGTTATTGTGACTAGGTTCTAATCTTGAGACTTGTACATATTTAATGAGTTTCTTAACACAAATACACTCTTTGGGGCAAGAGCTACTCGGTTCAACCGAACCCTATTTGGGATTCTAGCTCCGCTCTTGGCTATCTCCCACCGGCACAGGTACCGAGTAACTTTGTCTACCGAGACTTGAACGGGTGGAAATAAATCACTAAGTGTTTTTGCCTCAGCTGGGATTTAAACCTAAGACCTCATTGTTCTCAACACACATTATTGACCACTAGGCCACACCCTTGGATGCCATGGGCAGAGCCACCTTAGGTGAAGGGTGGTCCGATGCACACCCTTCGCCGGAAATTTAGGCGATGTACATAGGTTAAATGTTAGCTATTATGAGTATATATTTAATTTTGCACACCCTTAACACAAGTGGGAAGAAAATTTGAACACCCTTCGCCAAATTCCTGGCTCCGCCACTGTTGGATGCAGTTAGAAAATAAACTATTTCATGTATTTATTTATGAGAAAAGGTCCAAATTTGGAAGCCGAAGATATGTTTGAACATGCATCACTTGTAAAAAAGATGAAGTCTTGTGAGTAGGAAAAACACACTTTAAACTCATTCGAAACTAACCAACAATTATTCTAATGTGTGACCAAACATTGTTTTGGTTTTTTTTTAAAAGGAAAAAAAAATTATATCCGGGCCTTAAGACATTACATATAGTAAATGAGTATTTTTTTACTCTTTTTCCTTTATTCTTTTACGTTTGTATTATGTTACTCATGTGCTATTTTGCTTGAATCAACTAGTGTAGATACTTCTTGTTGATATGTAGGGACATAATTGAACTCAAAACTTTGTTTGATCTGATATCATATTGAAATGTGTGAATTAACTCAGTAAATTTAAAAAGAAGCACTTTTACATATTTATTTGAAGAATGTGACAATTTTGGTAGTTTTTCTTATGTTTTTTCTATTTTCTTGTGAAGTTCTTGTAATGAAAGTGAATTGATCTGATTTAGTGGCGTTTGAGCAGTACAGCTGAGAAAACTAATATTCCATGGAGAGAGATGACAAAGGAGATACTGGATTCGGATGTTTACAAAGAGTTAGAGAGCATTGAAAATCCTGCTATTGTATACCCTGATTGTGAGTTTCTTATGAAACCTTTTAGTATACATTTTCCTTTGTCTTAACCCTGCCGAATTCGATCTTAGCCAGTGGAACAAGAAAGAGATGTACCAATATTCAGTATGCAATCAAAGTATTTCTCCCCAAAATAGAGAAGAACTCCCCCTTGATTTCTTTTTTGCTCCACTCATGCACGGCAAGGCTAGTGGTTGTAGTCCTAATCAGGGAGAAGACAAATAAGTAGAAGCTGATTAATTGATTGTTTATGATGAAGTGTTTTTGCTTTGTGTAACTTATTTAAGGTGTAAGAACAGAATGGGTAAATCCAGAAGGGAACCATGTTGAAGCAAATTTGCACTGTTGGACCTAGCACTTAGCTATTTAAAGAAATTTAGTGTTGCAGAGGAGGCATACATCTTAAGTTATGCAGTACTCATCTAATAATGGTGGAAACTTGAGTATAATATGGACTGCGAGTGCATGACATTCAAAGGTCGAAAACATCTCAATCATAGATATCTGTACCCCCAGTCATATTAGCCTTTTACTTAGTAGCATATTTCGATGAAGAAAATAATATATCTTGCTGCTTGATATCTGTCCCTTGTGTAAAATCTGATTTCAAGATAAAAAACACAAAACTGGCGAAGTGTCGTATAGCCAGCCATCTGTTAGCATATGCTATTTTACTAAGGGTGTGTTCAGTATGGAGGAAAAAAATGTTTTCCAATTTTTCCATGTTCGGTTGGTTTCCAAATTTCACCTATACCTTTCTTTGAGATTGAAACAAAAAATTCTGCTTTTCTTATGAAATGTTTATTAGTCGTTGATAGATCTAAAGCTTATGTCGTAGAAGCTGACATCAGGCTATTGGCCTTTTATCTGCATCTTCCTTTTTTGAAAAATATTTTCTTTAGAAAAACAAGTTCCTTAAAAATGACTTCCCTAGTGGAAGTAGGGAAAACATGATTGTGTCCTCACTCCACCGACCCTCCAACACACCTCATCTCACCCCACCCTCATAGCCCCCATCCCGCCACCACCCCACACCCCTACATCCATCCCCACCTCCCATAATATTTGTCTAGATTATATGCAAATGTTGTTAGGATAATATTTTTTGCTTACATACCAAACACAAGAAAGTAAGTAAAAAATCTTCTTATTTTCCTGGAAAATATCTTCCTTCATACCGAACACACCCTAACTGTCTGTGTTAGCTCCTGTTGACTCTTAAAAGCCCTCGCAACATCTCATCTCAGGATGTTGAAAGGCTTGAGTTTTAGCTATTCATACGAATCAGCTTAAACCAAACTGGAAGCTCTAGGTAAGATGTTTTATTAACTTGAAAAATATTACATGAGGGACCCTAGGCCTAACCATTGTTCTCTATAATACAAACTACCCTTACATTCTGTTTTTAAGAACTGGAAATCAGCCTTTTCATTTAAACTTTTATTGTACTGGATCACGCTTACAAAAAAACAAACAGGTTGACACAACGATTTCTTCTTTCCAGATTATCTCAATCCCTTCCACGCGTATGACGAGGGCAACCTCTCCTGGCTGGTAAGAAGTCATTGTGCCCCTAAAAAGTGTCGCATTGAAAGTTTTGATATTTTCCAGTTAGATTTCCTCATTTCCGTGCATAATTTCATGTTATAGTATTATATTTGAGTTTCTGTTGGTCAAGTCATCTGGGCTAAATGGCTTTTGGTTTCATTTTTAGTTTGTTGGTTATTTGTGCTTCAGCTGGTTCTTTGTTTGTCCGGTGATCAAGTAATAGAGGTTATGATATGTCCTTTTGGTTGTCTGCTTATGATTATAGTTTTGATTTCATTGGTTATGAAGCTCCTTAGAAGTTCCAAGTTATTTTTTACTGCTTTGGTTCTGCATTTTAGTTCCGGGTACGAATATGTTAGTACCTTTAACCTAAATCTGGCTGATTCTAGTATTCACCTGGTTCTATACCATCGTTCTTTCTCCTTACACCTTTTTCTGATATATGTTATTCAAATTTTGTCAAAAATATGATACTGCATGTATGAATTACTAAAACACAAGTACTTCTCCTAAACGTGTGATCTCTAAGTTCACAGACACTGAGTGAAACTTTATTAACTACTGTAGGCTGCAGCTGAAGTAGAGGCCGCAACTATGTCGATGGTGAGACGTGCAATACCTTATGCGTCTTCACTTGATGAAGCAAACCAGATAGTACGCGGAAATTGGCTCGATGCAATCGAAAAACATCATCAGCAATATTCAGCAGAGTTCGTGATCAAAGACATTCTTGACATTGGATGCTCTGTTGGTGTGAGCACAAGATATATTGCAGACAGATATCCTTCTGCTAAAGTGACTGTGAGTATGAACAAACATTTATAATATCATATGGTTAAGAGAAAGAAAGAGAAAATGACAAAAAAGGTCCCTTATGTTTGAGGTTAGGTTCAAAATAGTCCCTAAAGTATGCACTGTTGGTTTTGGTCTCCGTCAAATATTTATTAATATATGTTCGTTAGATTTGACGAAAACTGTGGAAAAAATGATTTAACCATAAACACCAAGAAAGTTCCATCAAATTCTAAAATTTGCGACACAAAAAACTGCACTAGACACTACAAGGATACAAAAAATAGCACGAATTACATTTCAAAAAGTTGCACCAATCTCTAGAAATATATCAAAAATAGCAAAAACTGAAAGAATTATCTTCCTTGATTATTTCATTCCAAAGAGGTAGTAAATATACCCATGATACAATCATCCTAGGCTAGAATTAAGGTAGTAAATAGCTAAATATACACCTACCATATATAATATATAATGAAAGATTATGTAATATTCACAAATCACAAATATTATATCACACCCCCGCAGTTGAAGCGGGAGGTCATCGTATGCTGAGATTGTCCCGAAAATCTTCAAATAAAATAAACGGAAGACCTTTTGTAAAAATATCGGTGATCTGATAGCGTGATAGGACATGTAAGACACGTACTTGTCCACGAGCAACTTTTTCGCGAACAAAGTAAATATCATTTCAATATGTTTAGTGCGTTGATGTTGAACCGGATTCCCTGAGAGAGAAATCACACTAACATTATCACAATAAACTAATGTCACATTCGGAACAGGACAATGGAGCTCCAGAAGAAGGTTTCGTAGCCAACAAAATTCAAAAACCACATTGGCAACTCCCCAGTATTCGGTTTCGGCACTGGACCTAGACAAGGTAGCTTGCCATTTGGAGGACCAAGAGATCAAATTGTCACCAAGAAAGACACAATAACCAGACGTGGAGCATCTGGTATCCGGACATCCACCCCAATCTGCATCTGTGTAAGAAATGAGAGTGGTTGTCGAAGACGGATATAGATGCAAGCCATGATCGAAAGTGCTCTGAATATAGTGCACAATGTGCTTGAGAGCATGCATGTGATCCTCCATCGGGTTATGCATGAATAGACAAATTTGTTACACATCATAAGATATGTTGGGCCTCGTGAAAGTAAGATATTGCGGGGCTCCTACAAGACTGCGGTAATGTGCCTCAGACTGGGCCTGGCCCAAGTTGCCGAAGGAAAAGGCAGGAAGGGACAACCCAAGGCCACTGCCAGGCCTACCGTGGCGGGCCACTGCCTCACTAGGCCCGCGCTGCCTCGCCTGATCGGACCTCTGCTACTGGCCGCCACCACTGCCACTTCGGTGGCCACCACCCTTTCCACTCCCTCGATTTTTACTGCCATTATTGCCATTTCGTCCCCTTTGACCACAGTTTGGTGGCATATTTTCAAATTGTGAAGAATTATCATCGGTCGGAGCGACAACCATGGCAGAATTTGACACTGTGGTTATCTTTTTGGCAAAATCCACTTCTTCTAGTATAAGCATAGAATGAGCTTGGTAAAATGATGGAAGAGGGTTGCTTTGGCGGATGAGTGTACCAACGCCACTATATGCGTTAGTGAGACCGACAACCATTTGTAAAACGAGCCGATTTTTAGTTACCGGCGTCCCGACATTCTTGAGTTGGTCTAACAAAACCTTGAGTCGTTGACAATATGCGGATGCATTCGGAAAATCTGTCATGTCAGTGGTAGAGAATTCTTGCTCAAGTGTGACGACCCTAGAATTTTTGTTATCCTGGATTATGTCACATAGTCGAACCCAAGCCTCCATTGCCGTGGAGTCAGGTTCAAGAATCGTATGCAATAAGTCACTCGAAATTGTGGCATAAATCTACTGGAGAACCGTTGCATCAAGGGTCAACCACAATTCCTTTTCATCATCGGTTTTTGGCACCTTCTCCTTGCCTTTTTCCAATGGAATTATGTGATGGATAACCCAGTGTGACCTACAATGAATTTTGAAGAGCTCCGCCCATGTCGCATAATGAACGTTTTCCATCTCAAGAGTGATGGAAATATGGGACTTAATGTTTGAAACGGCTAGGGCTAAATGAAAATTTGATTTCGAGTTAGACATGGCTGACGGGACAAAGAAGAGGAAGGAAGATTTTTAGTGTACGGCGGCAAGGAGGAATTTTTTTTGGATATGGAACTTTCCCTAGAATCTGATACAATGTAAGAATTATCTTCCTTGATTATTTCATTCCAAAGAGGTAGTAAATATACCCATGATACAATCATCATTCTAGGTTATAATTAAGGTAGTAAATAACTAAATATATACCTACCATATACAAAATATACTGAAAGATTATGTAATATTCACAAATCACAAATATTATATCAAAAACAACAAAAGTTATATCTTTATATGTGAATGTTGGAAATGAAACACTCTCACAAATAACTTTTATTCAAACTCAAATAAATATTACAAAAGCACTCTCACTCAACAACAAGATACGGCAACTCACTCTTATAAGACTTTACCTCTTCACTCACTTAGAAGCTCTTAATTTTTTGTTGATACTTAAACTAAAATAGGGAGGGGCATTTATACTACTTAAAAATAATCCTACACCACACAAATAAACTAATCAAAAATTACAATAACCATACACCTCATTCTTCTCCATCCTTCTAACAATATTTTAAATTACCAAATGATTCACATGCATAATTACCACACCCTAGAAGGTTCTAGGTAGAAGGCTTGTAGTTTTGGACCTTGATTATGGACTTGGACTCCAATTTGATTGTGTTTGGGTTTGGGTTTGGGCACCCATAATGGATCAAGTTTATGATCCAACAGTGAATCCCGCTAATTTCTATTTTCATAGTTCATGTCAAATCTATAGAAAGAGTTCAATAAATATTTGATGGAGACTAGAAATGTTAAATTTTTGGCAAACTTAAATGACCAAAGTTGTTCGATGCATAACCTACCTTCAAACATAAATGATATTTTTGTCATTTTCTCGAGAAAGAGAAGACTAGATGCATACTCAGTAATAACTACTGAAATGCATCTAAACTTAATTTTCCTGTTGATAACTGTGATTAGATCATTCTGATTCATGATCGTCTTCTGCAGGGCCTGGATCTTTCACCTTATTTTCTTTCTGTTGCTCAATTTAAAGAAAAGAAAAGAAACCAGAGAAAGAATCCTATCAGCTGGATACACGCAAACGGTGAAAACACTGGCTTGCTTTCCAAATCATTTGACCTTGTTTCAATTGCTTATGTGGTATGTCGTCTAGCAAACTGCAAATATAAATCACATACTTTACAGTATTCCGTTTCATATGAACGCTAAAGCAAAATTCATGATAACATATCTTTTTTCAGTATATATGATATTGTGACTGCTGAAAGCAACAATAGTTCATTAGGTGTTAGATAAGTTCCGGGGATTGGTCAAATAAAAAAAGAAAGGATGTTTACTGATCTTTCGTAGAATTCTATATGAAGTTTGAACTTTGAACATGAAATATGAAAATTGGAAAGTTCAATTATCAAAGGTCGAGTTACCAATAAAGATAGATTGCAAGAGGAACATTTGCGCTATAGCTTAGGAGTCAATTACTTGTTTTTTTCCTACTTGTTTCTTCATGCAGTAGAGAAAATGCTTAAATGTGGTCAGCATTGTATAGGTGCATAATCCTGGCTGCTCTTAGTTTGAGCCTTAAGGCCGTCCAGACATGAATTTTTTTCCTTTTTTCAAAATATTGTTTGGTTATACATTAGAATGATTTTTTTTGTTAATTTTTGAAGATGATTGAAAAACTGGTTTTAACTGTAAAACCAGTTTTTCAAGTGATTTTTTTTCCCACTCACATATCTTTTACTTTTTTTCCAAGTAAAATGCATGTTCAAACACAGCTTCAACTTCAACTACTACTTTTTTGAAATATCACTCAATTCATGTCCAAACGTGCCTACTAATGATTGGGTATCAGCGATAATGCTAAAGCAACAAATTGAAGGATGCAAATTTTGCTCAACATGTATGTTCACAAAACCGTCTTGATTTTCCTAATGTGTGTGCAGTTTCACGAGTGTCCTGAAAGAGCAATAAGAAATGTAGTGAAGGAGTCATTCCGGCTGCTTCGACCTGGAGGAACTATTGCTATAACTGATAACTCGGTAATTTACCAAATTGCTGTAATTAACTGATAACTATTGATATTACCACTGTTTTACATCAGTCTTATGACATATTCTTGCTTTCTTCTGCAGCCGAAGTCGAAGATTCTTCAGGTACGTCCGTTCTTTCAATTACACAGTTTCAAACACAAACAATTCAATATAAAAGTTTCAAATTGGTTGTCCTCGACAATTCAAACACAAACTATGAACAAATTTTTTTTATGAGTCCAGCCAATGGCGGGGGCTGGAATTTCCTCAAGGGGGGTTAAAAAAATGCTTTGTTATATTGGGTAATAGGATCTTAGTTATTACTCCCTCCGTCTTGATTTATACGTGGATTGACCAGTTTTGGGAGTCAAATAACTATTTCGTTGACTCAATTTCAAACATAGATTCTTCGAGTATTTTATAATTTTTTTTACATATTTGGAAACTATATAAAAGTACTATAAGTCTGCATAATTAATACTTAGTTCACAATATATGAAAAGAGTTAGGAGAAAATCATAATCAAATAAAGAGTTGTCTGACTACCCAAACTGATCAACCCTCATACAAATTGGGACTGTTCTGATTCTAGTCCTTGTGATATCTGATTAAGCACATATTTTTTTCACATGTATACAAAGTATAATTTTTTGTCGAAGGGGATTCTGTCTTCAGCAAACGTGGCTCCGCCACTGAGTCCAGCTTCTCTATGATTTCCTATGTACAGGAATTACCACCCGTGCTGTTTACATTGATGAAGAGTACTGAACCTTTTCTGGATGAATACTACTTGACTGATCTTGAAAGAGTGATGAAGGAAACTGGTTTTGCCAATGTACAAACTGTTCTCACTGATCCTAGACACAGAACTGTTACCGCTACCGTGCCATACTAACTTTTTGCATCCTTGCTGAGACATGTTTGTTAGCCATCTGCTCGGGAAATTGGAAGAGAAAACATATAATCTGTAAAGGTCGGAACTGATTTTTTTGTGTCCTCTTCCATCATTTTCTCTAGGAACCTTGTACAACTCAATAATTTGCCAGAAAAAAGAAAAAATGCAGCAACTTCAATTAGTAAACATGAGATTGCATGACTTTTGATGTCTTCTCATTATTTGCTTTCATCTGGAAGAGTTGTTATTTTATTGCATGTTTACAATGCTAGCAAAACTGTAGTTTTTTTTTCATTGGTTCCAAGAGGATTCTTTATTACTGTAGTTGTTTTATTTCATTTTACAAAATACTGTTAAAACAAAACATAACTTACTCTTAGTTATATATTAAGAGGACCTCAAATTATATGCATATTAGAAGTGAGGAGTGGATTTTGAAGCTATATATAATTATAAAAGTAGGACATAGGCCCGTTGACGTGGCGCAACACAAATCCAGGATTTGCAATTCTCTTTTTTTTTCTCAGAATTTTGGCTTTTCCCTAATTTATTCTGAAAAAAAAACTTCGAAAAGACACGTCCTTTATTGCCCTACCCCTTCTCTTCTTGGTTCTCCCGACCTCCAACCTTTTCACTTCTTTCGTCGCCTCTTCCCCTTCCATTACAATGCTTTCTCTTTTCCAGATTTTTAGGGTTTGTTTTTTGATTCTCTTCTTAGATCTTCAGGTTCTCTTTCATGCTTGGTTGGCCTTTCGTATTCTTTGTATTCTATATTCTCGAAAGAATATAATTTCTTGATTATTTTCATTAATGAAAATGTCTATATATACATGATATACAAAACTAATTAAAAAAATTAAATCTACCTTTTTCTAATACAAGTCTTATAACTTTTCTTAATACAAGACTAATACTATAATTACAATTGTACAAAAATTCTACAATTATAGTAATTAATATACTAAAATATGGCCTACCGATATCACCTTCTGTCACACCCCCGCAGTCATAGCAGGCGGTTGTCGTACACTGAAACTGTTCCTAAAATCTTCAAACAGAATCAAGGGAAGATCCTTAGTAAAGATGTCCGCAATTTGGTATCGTGAAGGGGCATGCAAGAACGTACTTGCCCACGAGCTATCTTTTCACGAACAAAGTGAATATTCATCTCGATATGTTTAGTGCGCTGATGTTGGACCGGATTCCCAGAGAGATAGACTGCACTAACATTATCACAGTAGATAAATGTAGTTTTCTGAATAGGAAAGTGTATATAATCAGTTTCTTGCTTGATTTTATTTGTTGTAGCAATCAAATTTGTATTTTTTTGGCTTTTTATATTACTGGAATTTAGTTAATCTTGAACCAACCCTTCCAGCAATCTTCTATATCAAATCTATCAACTATCCGTACTTCCTCTCGGAGGATTAATTTTAGTTCTTTCCCGTAAGTCAAGCGGTTCTCAGAGACAAAAGTTATAGGCCCCTTCCACTCCTTCGTTTGTTCTACAAAAGGCACATACAACAAAATGGAATAAATAGAAAGTTATAGTCATACCAACCTGAAATTTCCTATTTTTGTATACACTACCGTTTCTATTAGCGAATATTTTAAATATATTACACATATATTTTGTAATTATGAGTGTTGTATAATTATGGTAGATATATGTTACTATATTAGGATTCCACCTTGTACACACTATATATATTTGTATTAATGAGAAAGACTCTCCAATGGAGATTAATACAATCTTACATGGTATATTAGCGAATATTCTAAATATTTACACATATATTTTGTAATTATGAGTGTTGTATAATTATGGTAAATATATGATACTTATTGTATTATGATTTCACCTTGTACTCACTATATATATTTGTATTAATGGAAAATACCCGTCAAAGGAAATTAATACAATCTTACAGTTTCTGATTAGTTTCTGTTAGTTCTGTTGCAGTATTATGATCGGCAAGTTCTGTTCAAAAACCTCATCCGAGAACTTGTATAGAGAAGGATTTCCCGCTTAGCAGTCGTTCTTCCATACCAACTTAGCTTTCTAGTTGAAAGTTCAAACGCCACCAATGTTATGGTATGCCACCTTTTGCTAGACTTTTTGAATTTTATTTATTCAGTCAATTTATTTGTCTCAAGGTAGTTTTAGGTCAACTATACAATTTTTTATTTGCAAACGGTAAGGTCAATTATACAATTCTTCTGTAGAACCGGTTATACTATACAAATCACGTAGGTGCCTCGAATTTTTAGTGATATTTATAAATTTAAACTTAAATCTATTTTGATTAGCCCCAGTCTATTTGTATGTTGTGATAATGTTCAGATTGATAGTGGAAGACAATATGAAATCCTTTTGGAAACAATTCAAATTCTCACAAATCTCAAGCTTTCGGTATAAAAACTTACACATTTATTATCCTGTGATGGTAATTGGTCATTTGTGGACGATAAGCTCAATTCATTGAACATTTTGGTTTAAACACATCTTACGCAATGTTTTTTAATTGATTGTTGCCATTTCAAATCGTTTTAATCACGTTGTTGACTTGGATGAAAGTTACTTGCTGAAAGTGTCATCAGTTATATTGAACATGTATTTAAATCTGTGTAATCTATAATTATCTAAAGCAAGGACATAGAAATCTGACTCGACACATCTATTCTGTCAAGGTTTTCATTTATCTATTTTCTTACGATTTTGCCTTTCATATTTAGAAAAAACAGTGCTTTTATTAAAAATATAACAACAATGCCAATCACTTCCGTACCAGCGCTATGTCATAAAGGAAAAAAACCTCTTCTTCTCCTAAAATTCCTTCCGTAACTGTCGCTTTCTTGATTACCATAATCATCCTAAAGGAATATGTTTTTTGATTTTATTGATAGAATAATTTACGATATATATAAGGTTACAAGAATATTTACTTTGATACTAATTAACCTAATTACAAAAAGCTTATAATTTTATATCTAAAATAGAAGATATACAAATGAAAGAATATTGCTATTACATCCTTCTCTTTCAACTTCAACGCCTTCCTCTTATCCTCTTCTTGCCTTCTGTTTTGAAGTATATTTTATTTCCACTCGCCAGAGAGAATTTATCTCTGTTCCTGTTTTTTTCTCTCAATAGGTAAATCTTTCTTTTTCTTTAGTATAGTTGTTCCCGTCATGTGTTACTTGGTGTTTCATGTTTCGATCATGCTATGTTTGATTGTTCATACTGTTTTTTTTTACCTTTTATTATGCAAAGAATTGATTGTTTTTTTGGGCTTTATTTTTCACTTTACTCTGCTAAAATTGAAGCCAAAAGAAAAGATTAACCTCTTCTCAATCTGCGTAATAGATATTGTGGTGCCATTCCTGTGGTATGTGTCAATTATATCCCTTTTCTTTGTCTACTTTTTGTTTTGCAATTTTTTATTCTGACTTTTTCTTATAAGATGTCAATTGTAATAGATGGGTGCTCATTATGCTCGGTTTAATTCTCAATTATTTTTTGAAGTTTCTTTCCGAGGGTCTCGGAAACAACCGCTCTACCTAATAAGGTAGAGGTAAGGTCTGTGTACACTCTACCCTCCTCAGATCCTACATTGTGTGATTTCACTGGGTATGTTGTTGTTGTCGTCTTTTGAGTTTTTACTTCTTTATTATGGTAGAATGCTGAAGTAATTTCCTGCAGATTTAATAGCGGTTAGAATCATTTAGTAAATAGGTAACTTGTATTTACACTGGAATAGAGATTAAATTGAAAATTCATGATGTTCGAACAAATATTGATGCTTCTCCATTAAATAGGTGGTGTTTTATGTTGGTTTTCAATTTTCCTTTGATGTATATGCCTCTATTGATCCCCAATGAATTTGATTCTTTTCTGGCCCTTTAGGCATATGATATTGCATCAGTTTGTTATTGGTGAAATCTTTTATTTGAAGTTATTCGGTAATTTACTTAGATTTTGATGGGGGTATGAAAATCCTATAAGTACTTTGATATGATCGGAAGATCAGAAACTTTGTGCAATAAGCTGTAATAAACTTCAAGAAATGAATTCTTCTATTGTTAAATCTATTGTCGTTAATTAGTCTGCGATCATTCTCAAAATCTTTTACTGCTCCATCAGATTTCCACTTTGGAAGGCTATTGTTGGAAGCAATTTGTTTAATTGATTTTATATTATGGTTATCGTCAATTGGAGTAATATCACGAGATATGTGTATATATCTATATATAATTATGGACAATAGACATGTACGGTGGTACTTCTCTTAGGCCAAGAATCCTATTTATCTCCTATCATTTTTTTGATATTTTCTATTCCTATTTTATCAAAATATTTGCCAAAAAGTAAAGGTGTCATATTTAACTCTTTGCTAAATTAATTATTAATTTCCAAGAAACATAATTATATTTTTCCTGCTTTTCCTTATTTTTTCCATTTATGTGAAAAATATTTTTTGTAATTCTCTTAATTAAAGACACATAGTATATCATAATGAATTCAATAAATGTGAGCTTTCTGTTACTAATCTTTTCCTCTTCCAGTTTTTTAGTTTCTAATCTATATACTCCCTTGAATTGCATCCATTCTTCTCATATTCCAATGCAGTTCATATATCATCCAAGTCAACAAATTGCCGAATCTGACCTATTGTCTTCAATTTGTGAGTTACAAAATATTTAATTTCAATTTGTTATCTGAAATTTCTAATTTATGTAAGGAGTGATGGAATGAGAGGATTAATTGAGAGTCATAAGCAATTAATGATTCTAGGATTTTAAATATTTTATTTAAAATGTTGTATGTCCATTTATCAGCACAAATTCACAATTCAAGAGGGTGCTGCTAGTATAAACTCAAGGATGGTGAGTGGACGAGGCATATTGAAGATTTTTTTCTTCAAATGAACTGTATGTGAATTGTGATTCATAAAAAAAGGCAGTCCGGTGCATTAAACTCCCGCTATGCGCGGGGTCCGATGAATTGTGATTCATAATTATTTTCTATAATATGAAGTTAAAAGTTCCATCCCTTTTTAATTGTCTCCTGAAGTATTTTACAAGGAACAAATTATTTTTGTACTTTTTCTGTACGAAAAAATAGAAAAACGATGCTTAATTAATATTCAGAAGGCAATTATATCAAGAAACAAATTGTTACAATCTGATAATATGTAGAAAATATGTAAGACTTTTGCAATCTTTCATTAGAAGTTCTTGAGATATATTGACCACGTCAAATTTTCTAATATCTTTAGTTTTTTTCTTCTTATTATTTTTAACATTTAAGTTTATAAATTTAATCAAGTCATTTATGACCACGCGAAGCGCGGACAAATTACCTAGTGTGTTTAGTATTAAGAAAAATACCTCCATATATGATTCCTCTATCCTTAATAAAGATATCTTAGGTTTGAGTATTAAAAATAGAAAAACTCATGATAGAGTGTATTTCTTCCTTTGGTGAATTTCACAATAGAAGAATCTGGATGAAGTATGTAGGGGTGGGCAAAAAATCAAATGCACCGAAAACACCGAATCGAACCGGCGAATCGGTTCGGTTAAAAATCTGCTACAAACCCGATTTCAAAAAAACTGGTTCAATTTTTTTAAAATTGAATCAATTCGGTTCACATGATTTTGTGATACGCCGAACCAAAAAACCGGGGTTATTCTTATAATTAGCCATACCCTTATATAAATAAAAGCCCTAAATCAATTTCATTTTTCGCAGCACTCACTCGATCGATTTCAGTTTTGCATTTTGTTGCCTTCAACACTAAATCTTCAAATCGATTTCAGTTTTGCCTTCAACCCATAAATCTTCAACACTAAATCTTCAAGCTTCCAAGTTCCAACGGTTAATCAAATCGATTTCAAGCCCTAGCCCATAAATCTTCAAGCTTCATCAGAGAATCAACAGTTTTGCCTATTTTCTCTTTTCTCTCCTACTCGATTTTGATTTATTTCTCTCGAAGCTTCAACAGTTCAAGCTTCAAACTTCAATAGTTCAAGCTTCAACCCGACCCTGCCAGTGCCACCACAAAAGATAATTCAATCCCTTTACTCATTTCTTTCTCTCCTTCTGATTTGTCATCTGTTTTATGCTATGTTTGAACCATGTTTGTCGAAACATTATGAGAAGTTATGAATTAGGCATAATCCGAGAAGACTTTTCTCAGACACTGGCTTTATTTGTTTGTTGAATGATTTAGATGCTGAGAACTGGTGTTTGTTGTTATGACTGCTTGCAAATTGGAAAAAAGATCATCAAATTAAGGTTATTTAGAGTGAAGTTGCTGAAGTAATTTCTGATTTTCTGAGAAAATGTGATAATTTCTGATTTTAAAATCTAGTTACTGAATTTACTGAAGTAATTTCTGATTAAGAGAATTATAAAATGAAGTTACTGAAGTAATTTCTGATTTTCTGTAAAGAAGGAAGCATATTCAATCTATAGTTTCATGGTGTATTTGACAAATTGAAGTAAAGAAAGAAGTATATTCAATCTATAGTTTCTGATTTTCTGAGACAAGGTGATAATTTGTGATTTTAAAATGTAGTTACTGAAGTAATTTCTGATTAAGAGAATTATAAAATGAAGTTACTGAAGTAATTTCTGATTTTCTATAAAGAAGGAAGCATATTCAATCTATAGTTTCATGGTGTATTTGACAAATTGAAGTAAAGAAGGAAGCATATTCAATCTATAGTTTCTGATTTTATGAGAAAATGTGATAATTTCTGATTTTAAAATGTAGTTACCGAAGTTACTGAAGTAATTTCCGATTAAGAGAATTATAAAATGAAAAAACTGAAGTAATTTCTGATTTTCTGTAAAGAAGGAAGCATATTCAATCTATAGTTTCATGGTGTACTTGACAAATTGAAGTAAAGAAGGAAGCATATTCAATCTATAGTTTCTGATTTTATGAGAAAATGTGATAATTTCTGATTTTAAAATGTAGTTACTGAATTTACTGAAGTAATTTCTGATTAAGAGAATTATAAAATGAAGTTACTGAAGTAATTTCTGATTTTCTGTAAAGAAGGAAGTATATTCAATCTATAGTTTCATGGTGTATTTGACAAATTGAAGTAAAGAAGGAAGCATATTCAATCTATAGTTTCTGATTTTCTGAGAAAATGTGATAATTTCTGATTTTAAAATGTAGTTACTGAAGTAATTTCCGATTAAGAGAATTATAAAATGAAAAAACTGAAGTAATTTCTGATTTTCTGTAAAGAAGGAAGCATATTCAATCTATAGTTTCATGGTGTATTTGACAAATTGAAGTAAAGAAGGAAGCATATTCAATCTATAGTTTCTGATTTTCTGAGGAAATGTGATAATTTCGATTTTAAAATGTAGTTACTAAAGTTACCAAGTAATTTACGATTAAGAGAATTATAAAATGAAATTCTTGAAGTAATTTACGATTTTCTGTAAAGAAGGAAGCATATTCAATCTATAGTTTCATGGTGTATTTGACAAATTGAAGTAAAGAAAGAAGTATATTCAATCTATAGTTTACGATTTTTACGAGACAAGGTGATAATTTGTGATTTTAAAATGTAGTTATCAAGTAATTTCGATTAAGAGAATTATAAAATGAAGTTACTGAAGTAATTTCTGATTTTCTATAAAGAAGGAAGCATATTCAATCTATAGTTTCATGGTGTATTTGACAAATTGAAGTAAAGAAGGAAGCATATTCAATCTATAGTTTCTGATTTTATGAGAAAATGTGATAATTTCTGATTTTAAAATGTAGTTACTGAAGTTACTGAAGTAATTTCCGATTAAGAGAATTATAAAATGAAAAAGCAAGTAATTTCGATTTTTACGTAAAGAAGGAAGCATATTCAATCTATAGTTTCATGGTGTACTTGACAAATTGAAGTAAAGAAGGAAGCATATTCAATCTATAGTTTCTGATTTTATGAGAAAATGTGATAATTTCTGATTTTAAAATGTAGTTACTGAATTTACTGAAGTAATTTCTGATTAAGAGAATTATAAAATGAAGTTACTGAAGTAATTTCTGATTTTCTGTAAAGAAGGAAGTATATTCAATCTATAGTTTCATGGTGTATTTGACAAATTGAAGTAAAGAAGGAAGCATATTCAATCTATAGTTTCTGATTTTCTGAGAAAATGTGATAATTTCTGATTTTAAAATGTAGTTACTGAAGTAATTTCCGATTAAGAGAATTATAAAATGAAAAAACTGAAGTAATTTCTGATTTTCTGTAAAGAAGGAAGCATATTCAATCTATAGTTTCATGGTGTATTTGACAAATTGAAGTAAAGAAGGAAGCATATTCAATCTATAGTTTCTGATTTTCTGAGGAAATGTGATAATTTCTGATTTTAAAATGTAGTTACTAAAGTTACCGAAGTAATTTCTGATTAAGAGAATTATAAAATGAAGTTACTGAAGTAATTTCTGATTTTCTGTAAAGAAGGAAGCATATTCAATCTATAGTTTCATGGTGTATTTGACAAATTGAAGTAAAGAAGGAAGCATATTCAATCTATAGTTTCTGATTTTCTTAGAAAATGTGATAATTTCTGATTTTAAAATGAAGTTACTGAAGTAATTTCTGATTTTCTGTAAAGAAGAAAGCATATTCAATCTATAGTTTCGTGGTGTATTCAACCTTCCTACTATCTAAAATGAAGTTGATGTTTTGTATTCACGGTGTATTTGACAAATTGCTCATGAATTCTCTAATATTGTAGAATGGAAGACATCTTGGATGATGGAACAAAAGTGGTGAAACGAACCGACGAGGGAAAATTGAGATCAAAAGTTTGGAATGTTTTTACTAAGTTACATGGAGGACAGAAAGCCAAATGTCATTTTTGCCAAGTCATCAAATTTCCGAATCTGACCTATTGTCTTCAATTTGTGAGTTACAAAATATTTAATTTCAATTTGTTATCTGAAATTTTTAATTTATGTAAGGAGTGGTGGAAGGAGAGGATTAATTGAGAGTTTTGTTTTCTGATATTTGTTATTTATGTGGTCTCCCTTCTACTTTTTAAAGTAGACGATGGTAGAAAGTATATTGCATTTACATTTGCTTGGAATGCACAGATTCTTGAGGCATTTGCTATTCTCAAGTCATTGGTTTCTTTCGGGCATAAGTCTATGTTAAAGGCACATAGGACATTGTTTTTCGTTTTGGGACTTGGAAGGCAGTAGAAGGGCATCCAAAGGATGAGATTATTGAGAACATCCTCTTGGAGGAGCTGATATTAACTACATATATGCAAGTTTAGGAGTGTTTGATCTATCTATTAGAATGGTTTTAGGTGGTGATAGTTGTTGAAGGACCGGTGCTATTACCTCCAGGACGTCTGGTTAATACGAGTGAAGTAGTCAGGCGCAAGCCTGAAAACCTGGATTATCAAAAAAAAAAAAAGTTTTAGTTTTAGGTGGCTCTATTAACTGTGGGTCATTGCTTTGCTCAACTATTTCAAGTACCAAGAATTGTTGTAACTTCCCTTTATTTGGATTCGTTTTCATCTTATGATTGGGTTGCGTTGAAGTCCTCTGTGACGCCTATTATCAATCCAACTTTGATCGAATGGGTGGTAAAATATTTAATGACATGAGAGTCATAATCAATTAATGATCCTTTGATTTTAAATATTTTATTTAAAATGTTGTATGTCCATTTATAGCACAAATTCACAATTCAAGAGGGTGCTGAAGATTTTTTTTTCTTCAAATGAACTGTATGTGAATTGTGATTCATAAAAAAAGGCAGCCCGGTGCACTAAGCTCCCGCTATGCGCAGAGTTCGATGAATTGTGATTCATAATTATTTTCTATAATATGAAGTTAAAAGTTTCATTCCTTTTTAATTGTCTCCTGGAGTATTTTATAAGGAACAAATTATTTTTATACTTTTTCTGTACGAAAAAATAGAAAAACGATGCTTAATTAATATTCAGAAGGCAATTATATCAAGAAACAAATGTTACAATCTGATAATATGTAGAAAATATGTAAGACTTTTGCAATCTTTCATTAGAAGTTCTTGAGATATATTGACCACGTCAAATTTTCTAATATCTTTAGTTTTTTCTTCTTATTATTTTTAATATTTAAGTTTATAAGTTTAATCAAGTCATTTATGCGCACGGGTAAATTACCTAATGTGTTTAATATTAAGAAAAATACCTCAAGATATAATTCCTCTATCCTTAATAAAGATATCTTAGGTTTGAGTATTAAGAATAGAAAAACTCATGATAGAGTGTATATCTTCCTTTGGTGAATTTCACAATACAAGAATCTGGATGAAGTATGTGAGTGCATACCGAATATCATATTATTATTAAAATATTTTCAGGTATAGCAGCACATAGCACCACAATAGATATCAAAGTGTCCATTGTAGTTTGAAAACTAGTGGTGGTCAGTGGGCCGGGCTCGGGTCTGGCGGACCGGGTCTTGCGGGGTCGGGGTGGGGGCGGGACGGGCGAAGGGGTCGGGGTCGGGTCTGGCGGGGTCAGGTCAGGCGGGACTTGCTCCAGTCCCGTCCCGATTCCGATCCCGATCCCGTCGGTATCGGGTCGGGGCGGGGTCCGGCGGATTTTCCTTTTTTTTAAAAAAAAAAAAAACATATGTATAAAAAATCTCAATAAACAAGATAAGATAGTGTAATAAAAACATCACAATGTTGTTTTTGTGCCTCTTATATTATTTAATAGACATGATTTTTTTGTAATACAATACAATTGTCTAAAATCTAAATTGCAACTTTGTGGCGTTGTCCAAAAGTTGCAAATTACATAATAAAATTGCAATTAAAAAAATTACATTCTCAAAAAAATCTGTTTTAATTGCTTGATGATTTCCGGTGGTTCTTCGGTTGGAATTGATATTTGTTGGTCAAATTGATCCACGTCGCTTCCACTACCTTCGGTTAAGATTTCGTTGTAGTTTTCATCTTCTTCTTCGTTGATCTCCGGTTGACCGCACCTTCTCCTCTCCGCTCGTATCCAATCTCTGAATAATACTGCAATTTCCAAGTTGTCTCCGGCTAATGAGTGTCTGTGGTCTCCTATTTGATATCTGCCGGCAGAAAAAGCGCTTTCAGACGCAGTTGATGACGCTTGAATGTTCAAAACATCTCAGCCCATCAATGAAAGTGTTGGAAAGGTCTTCTCATTCCCCCTCCAGTATTTCAGCAAGTCTTTATGTCCATCTCCATTGATAACTTCTTGATATGGTACAGAACCCTGCAAAACAAAAATATCCAACTCGCTAATTTGGTTAGTAGTAGAGGTACGACCGCACATTCTATTTCTGAGGCTTTCAATACTAGCCGCAAAAACAACATGTCTTTTGTGAGGTTGTGTTGAAGATGAAGAAGATGGTATGAAAGCCGGTAAGTTACTAGCATTTTCTTGTTGATAAAAACTATATATTTTTTTGCATTGGTATTCTACGCTAGACAACACTTCTTCTTTAGTTTGTTCAATATGTGGTGACTGATTTAGATTTTTGGGACTTGGAGGTGGTAGTACTTCTATACAATCGAAAATAGTTTCAATTAGTGATTTAGTACTTTCTATTTTAATAGTAGGATTTAATACAGAACCAATAATATAAATAGTGGGAATAGGAATAAATATTTTTTTGTTCTGACAAACATTTTTTTAATAGCTGCCTTATAACCTGGTTTTTCCATATATTCACTAAGTAATAAAAATATTAGAGTTATATAAAACAACATAGTTGAAATAGTAGGATAATATATACCGAAAAATTCTTTTGTTGCTTGAAAAAATTCTCTAAAAATACAATAAGTTTGGAAATTTTTACTCAATCACTATCTAAAATCATATCAGCTGGATTTTTATAATGAGAGTTAAAAAATAAAGTTATAGGTATTCTATAGTCATAAGCAACAAGTAGTTGCTCGTATAAAGAATTCCACCTAGTGGATACTTCTTGTGAAATTTTTCTATAAGATAGTCCACAATCGTGACAAGTTTTTTTATATTCTTTTCTACGTTGTACTTTATTACTTTTAAAAATAAAGTTTATAGCAAATTGTATTTTACTAAGAATGTCTTCAAAAAGTGATAGACCATCCTTTACAATTAAGTTATATATATGGCACGCGCATTTTATATGAAAATGATCTGGAAAAGATGGGGTTAAACTATTTTTTAAAACTGTTAGAAGAAGCGTTATCTAATGTAATAGTCATAATTTTATCGGTTATTCCGTAATAATGGCACACTTGATAAATATTATCTGCAATAAAAGTACCAGTGTGCCTATCATCTATATATCTATACGCTAAAATACGTTTTTACATAGACCATTTATAATCTATCCAATGACAAGTTACAGTTAAATAATCATGGTCGTTAGTACTACGACTTATATCAGACGTGATAGATACTTTGTCATTAAAATGATATAGTGAAAAACGTAAATACAGTTGATATTCATGCGCGAATTTAAATACATCTCTCTTAACATTTGATCTAGGAAAACCGTTAAAAGCAGGATTATATATATCTCTAATGTAATGAATAAAACCGGGAGATGAAGGAAATGAAAAAGGCAAACCCTCCACAACAACTAATTTTGATATTGCTTCCCTATCTCTATGTTTATTGTATTTAGAGCCTACAATTCCCCCCGTCATAGGGGTAATTTGACCACAATGCTTGGTCCGACAGATGTCAGTATGTGAACCTTGTCCCTATGGAGCTGGCGTTTGCGCACCCGGTTTTGAAGCCTGGTATTGGGCATACCTAGCTGGATGAGCACTTACTACGTGTCTAATTAAACTCCCCGTCCCACCGTGACCTTTTCCAGTTTTAAATTTTAAAACATTTTTACAAATTTTACATATAGCTACTTGATTCTCTACGTCCCTATCAAAAAATGTTCATGCATCTGATTTTAATGGTCGTTTTGCTGGACCTCGTCTCATACTAGGGGGAATAGGAAGTATTTCAGTTGAAGGTGCACTAGTGGGTGTGTTGTCATCAACATTAGTGGGTGTATCATCTAGATCATATTCTAAATTAAAGTTTTCTTGAGTTCCAGAAAATAGCTCATCGTCTAAATCTAATGGTATTGTAGGAAAATGTTGAGTATCAACAAAATCATCCTGTGTAGGAATAAGATGACTAGAAGAAGTACCCTTGCCCTGGTTGCCCCTACTAGAAGAAGCACCCTTACCCTTACCCTAAAACATACCTTTTAATCATTCCATTTTAATTATGATAATAAATAATTAAAGATAATAAAATTAAGTGCGCTAAATAAAATAAACAGACAATAATAATTTAATGAAGGAATGAATGTACCAAACGCCGACGTAACGTCGACGTGTAATCGAGAGGTTGAAAATTGAAACTTTGCTCGATGGAAGATCCTCAAGCTAGTTGTCAACTTCACTCCCAATTCCCAAATGAATAAATAAAATTGAATATTTAGCAAACAATGTAGACTTGTAGAGAGATATATTGAGAGATTAGAGAGATTGTAGGAAGATTTGTGAGAAAGATGAAGAGAAAATGAGTTATTTATAGTTGAAAAATTGGGTTAAAGTGTAAATATAATAACTTATGGGTTAAAAATAAATATTAAGGGGTAGGGGGGTTGGGGGAGGGGGGAGGCCTAAAATGGTCGTTGCCCAACGGCCAAAATCTAAAATCGCCGTTGGTGCAACGGTTATATTTGCAAAGGGGGAAAAATCGGGCGGGGTCGGGGTCGGGACGGGCTCGGGTCAGGCGGGCCTGGGGTGGGCTCGGGTCTGGCTGGACGAGACATTGTCCTGTCCCGAGTTCGAGTCCCGCCACCATTTTTTTTTTTCGCAGGGTCGAGCCGTCCCGTCCCACCGGCCACCCTTACTGAAACTAACCCAAAAAGGCTATAACTAGCTCAAGCAAGCTATGATTACACTATCTCATAAAATGGATAACAAAGTGTCCAATCACTAGAATCAAATATAATGAGATCATCCTTTGCGTAAACTTAGGATTTCACCTCATTATCCATTATGAACTTTGTCAACTAATTAGTACACTTGAGTCTTGACGCCCTCATTAAGTAAAGAATTAAGTAAATACAACCAATTAAACCCCACTTAATAATTAATCAATCAACTACTTGATAGACAAGATATGATTTCCAGCCTAATGAAGACATGACCCTAAATAGAAAGGCTAGTTAATAGCCGAGGGTTCTCCCTATTAGTAGTATCTAGATAGTGATCGCTTAGTTTCTTTTTCTCTATGGGTATTAGTATTTGTTGTCATTTGCATGCATGTTGCTGCTGTGATATCATATTTTACTTGTTATCTTGCTTCAATCACTTTGTTTTAGTCAAAGATTTATTGAAAATCGTCTCTCTACCCCATAAAAGTAGAGATAAGATCTGCGTACGTCTCATTATGTTTTTTTATTGTTGTTAAACTACTTGTCTGGTCTCACTATCTTTACAAAATATTGATATTTTCATGAATGTACAAATGCTTCATTCCAAAAGTTGATGTAACATGGTCTGTTGTTTGGGATTTCAGACAGCCATTTCAGTAGGCCAGCCTTTGACAGAAACAAACTCATTACAGAATTTCAATTGCGTGCCTTTTCTTCTAAGGTTTCACATTGTTTTTCCACTGATTGGATGTGTTTGGTAGGGAGGAAATTTCTTTTCACAAAATATACATATATATTTTATTTTATATTTGATTGACCAAATATTTTAAGAAAATAGATTTCTTATCGAAAATAATCTCTTTATCTTTTAAGATAGGAATAAGATGTGTGTACACTCTATTTTTCACAAATTTTATTTATTAAATTACACTGAATATATTATTATTGAATTTTTTAAATATCAAAAAAATAACTTCTCTCGTAAAAATAGAAAAAATAAGTCTCATAATGAGTGTCATTTTATGGTGATTGTCCTGCTCCCACCCCCATACTCCACTGACTCCACCCACCCTAGCACCAATAAAGAGTGTAATATTAGAAAGGGTTTGATAAAATTATAATTATTTTATTTTATAATAAATATGTTAAAATCATTATTACAATTTATAAATAAATTAAAATAAGGGAGAAATCGTAATATCGTTAACCACAATGTGTTTAGTTTTACGTAGCCAAATTCGAAAGTAGATCTTCCAAATTAACCCTTAATTAATTAAAGTGTCACAATTAGCAACCACGATTCCAGGCGGACAGCCCCATAAGTTGGTAGTAGCATATATGCTTTATTTATAATATTTCTGGAGGGGCCAAACTTTTAAAGTACTGTAATATACTTTTGAAAATGTAATATTCGTGTGATAATGAAATGTTTGATTAGAAGGGAACTCATAATAATCTAATTAAGAGGATAATCATCTCCTTTTATATCCTAATCGAGCAACTAATTGTCTTCTTTTTGAAGTCATTGATTATTAAACTGAGTATGCACCAAAAATCAGGGATCCTTTTCATGTGAACCTTTTTTTCCGAATACTTACCGATACCTTAAACTTGTCAATAATTTTTTATTTAGACTCTTGAATTGCGGTTTGTATCGATTGATGCGTAATTGAACATATATAAAGTGTTTCTATTAGACACTTCGGTTTGTATCAATTTTTTATGTATTCTTGATTCTAAAATGGTGACCTCAAGGCCGAGTAACTGTATTTTTAATTTAATTTTTATACATATTTAATGAATTTCTTAGTACACATATATAATTCAAAATAAAATTATTGATACTATTGAACCCTATCCTAAAGACTACCTCCGTAATCGAGTACTTTTCAAATAATATTTTCTGTTTACTTATTAAAGACTTTAAAATATGAAGAAAACACTTCTTTTCCGAAAACAAAAGTCCTTCATACCAAACTTTCCATAAATGATAATGAAAAGTTTAAATTAAATATAAAGAAATTTTACTCTCTCTTTAATGAACTAATAAGAAAATAGTGTCATCCCAAACCGCTATGTCCACAATATAGTAAAGCGGCCTTCTAGAGGCATTTGTGATGCAGGGAGGCTGCATTTTTTGAAGTAATGATTGCATGGACAAAATATAAGTACATATTTAAATTCTTTTAACAGTTGGCGCCTACATTAATAATTAATTTCATAATAGCCAAAGTCCAAATTATGGACCATAGTACTGAGTATTTGAAATGATAAACACACTCATTTAAAAGGAAAAAAAAGGAGACTCCAAAAAATAAATCTGTGCTTAATTATATACTTTCTCCGTCCCAAAATATTCTTTGGAGTCAAACTATGTGAATTTTGACCAACAATTAAGTTATATTTTTCATCATATTAGTATGAGAGGAATTTCAACTTATAATATTTTCGTATAGTTTTCGAATACCTAAATTTTAATTTTAAAATATTGAATTAATATAATCTAATTTAGCTTTGAAATTTAGTTAGATTAACTTTAAAAAAGAAAAACATGACAAGTATTTTGGGACGGAGGAAGTATATTATAACTTTGCATTGACTTAGGAAGGTGATAGGGTGGACAATAGTTGGCACCAGAACTTTAAACAAATCTCAAATCACGTTCATGATGAAGGTCCGTAATTATAGATTTCAAAATGCATAATAATTATTGTACCTTATACATAAATCCACATGAAGATGTCAAATAAAATTGTTATGGAAGTATATATAAAAAATAATGAGGCAGGTCGTTAAAGCTCTCCTGATGTTGGCATTGATTGTAACTTATGCATAAATCCACATGAAAATAAAGGGTTTTCTCCCTCAATCAAGACGGTTCAGAAAGTCCTTAGGTTCGGTTAAATCTGAAATGAACATTAATGCCTATTTGAATTTTTAGTGTTTAAACTGAGCGTGACATATAGTGGAATCATGTGGACAGATCGATCACAATCCTTCACCAAGTATTATTCAGGTTTCAACTTAGGTAGGGGCCATATAGCACATGAGAAAGGACTGCTAAAAACACACACATACCTTAATTTTAGTATAAATTTTAATGGAATATATAGTCTGGTAAAAATATCGGAGGTAAGTAAAGAAATTTAATAAACTGATAATTAATAATTATGACCATCTTCTCAACAACTTATTAGAACTACTATTTTAACTCCTTAAATTTCCACTCCAATAGCCTTTGAAGTGTAATTAAAAATATTTCAAATTTATATACTGATATAAGAAAAAGTATTTATGAAATCTTGTCATTTTTATGATTAGGCATAACTTAATTTTACAATAATTAAGCATATTGATGACATGATAAATGGTAATTAATCTTTTATTACGGATTAAACTATTCTGGTACATTAAAATATTATACTATCAATACATATATATCTTTAATCCATTTAAAAGTAGAGAGGGATTGTACCACCTAATAATACGGCACATGGGATTAAGGCAAGATTAGTAACAGCAGTTGCACATGATGTCGGAATTAATTAATGCAGGCCATTAGTTTATCTTTTGCGTTTGGCCCCTATTTTGTTTTTCTCTTTGCCTTCTTTGTGAATTCCTCAAATATTATTTTTTCTTGAAAAAACAAAAGCTGGCAACTTGTTAGAGAAGAATGTGTTATATAAACTGACAGTTTAAACTTATTTTACATCATTAATGTGATTTACTATATTAAAATAGTTTTTCTTAATCATCCGGTATTCGAATTATTGATCCGATTAATTTAAATTCAAGTTGTAGGGTATATTTAAGGAAAAAATGATCTCTAACAAGAAATTTCGCCCATTGTCCCCTTTTGGACAGTTATTAGAAAAGGGTCCTCTTTTTGTTATTCTTGTAAAACGTATGTACCTTTTAGATTATGATCTAAACATTCCTTTTGAGTAATTGAAAATCTTATCAGAAAATATTAAATCACGGTCTAAAAAATTGTAAATTGATAACGTTAGACGAAATTTAATATTTTATCCGTCAGGTTAAGCAATATATCAACAAATATTAGACCTGAATCTAACGTTATTTGAAATTATATTTTCCGAAGGGCTATGTCTCACAACTTTCTTTAAAAAGGGACAAATTTAAGTGTTGGCTTAAAAATGGGACATTTTTCATAAATCAACCCTCCTTAATAAGAATTTCTCATTTTTCGGAGCTCAAATCCCAAATCTATAATTAGAACATGACAAGTCAAATTTGATCCATCTCACTATATCATTTGGTATACGATTACAAGAAGTTACTTTTCATGTATTGTATATCACCAACAAATGGTTATTAAATAAAACAAGTTTTGTATTTCACTTTTTATATAGTCTAATTGTATTAATGTATAAATATCCTTTTACATCAACGGTCCATAAAATATAGTATATTTTCAACAAAATTGTGTTGTACATCATGTATTAGTAGTTGGGTGGTGGAAAAAGGTGTCGTTCCTACAAGCGGCCGATTGGATCAAACATTTTGCTGCATTAAAAAATGGTGACAACACTTGCTATACTGCCGTTTGGAAAAAAAAAATCAAAGAAAAATAATCCTTAAGTTCACGTGAGAGGTTTTCTAGATATACATTTAATCATTTATTAACTCATAGTAAGAGCGAGTTTGATTTTCATATCAAGAACTGTCGGGGCAGATTTAGAATATATTAGGGGTTCAGTCGAACCTAATAATTTTTTTAATAATTTATTAAATATATATGTATTATTAATTCAGAATACATAAATTTTAATTCGTGGCTCTGATTTTAAGTAATCTTTTGTTATTGCGGGTAATGCAGGGAAAATACTAGGGATTAGATCGACCTGAGAAATTGCAACAGCTAAGCTGCGACTCTTAATTCCATCAAAATAATAGTATTCATTCTATCCCAATTTATGTGATATACTTTTTTTTTAGTTTGTTTTATAAAAACGGATACATTTTTATATTTAAAAATAATTTAACTTAAAAACTTTTCATTTTACCGTTAATGAAGTGATTTACAACACACAAATATTTATGACTTGTTTTAGACTACACTCAAAAGTTTTCCTTTATGTTTTAAACTCTGTGCCTAATCAAACTATATTACATAAATTGGGACGGAGGGAGTACTAACTAATAATTAGTAATATTAGAAAATTATAGTGCACGACCAAGGTTTGTGGTGAAATTAATGTGATCCCTTCCTTTAATTAGTTTAAGCTCTCGGGTTTGAATTCGAGGCATGAAAAAAATTCTGATAGAAATGCTTCCTCCTTTAATAAATCTTATACGACATAAATTCAAACTAATCGGCAGGTGAATTTCAAATATCGGATGATTTTGCATAAAAAATATAATAGCTTTTTAATTTTTCCATGAAACATTCTATTTATGGTGAAAATTTGATCAACTACCCTCCAAAAGAAAATCTATAAGAAAGGGAATTTTTTTTTCACGGGGAGTGCTTAGTTTCCTCCGTTAGTAAACGAAAACAAAAACGAATCATGTGTAGTTTCAAATGTTGCAAATAAAATAACTCATAGAAAAATCATAATATATATATATATATATATATATATTGCTTTCTCGATCCACTACTATCTTACTAAAAAAAAGAATTTCTGAGTTAAAAGAGATCCAAGTCAGCACCGACAAAGATCTCTTAATTCCTCGCGGCCGAGCCGGGTCACTGAATGAAGTCCTCCGTTTCTTTCGAAGGTGCTGACCCGCAGCAAGTTGAGACGAGGAGAGTAACTAATCAACGGTAGTAGAAAACTATAGTAGAACCACCAAAATTTTGGATGGATAAAATCTCTGCACCCTTAATCAGATCTAGGTCTTAGGTATGCGCCTTGAGATTGAAGAAAATCTTGATAGAGAACGTTTTTTCTTTTAATAGGCCCTACACAATTTAAATTTAAATTTAAATTAATCAATCAGTGAATTTTAAATATATGAAATCGTTATATAGAAAGAAAAAAAAGAAACTATACTAGCTCTTTTTCCCCATGAAACATCCTATGGTGACATATTTTGAGATTAACTACCCTCCAAAAGAAAATCCATGAGACTAATAGTAGTGCTTAGTGTCCTCCGTTTTAAACGACGAAAAAAAATAATCATATGTAGTTTCAAAATTTGCAAAAAATACAACTCCATATTGCCCCCACATCTTATAGAAAAATGAATTTCTTAGAAACATCACTTTGATTTATTCTCTCCTGACCACATATTTAACACATTATTGTTTCCCTATTCTCCCCACTTCAATTTCTTCTAATTAGTACTAGTGGAAAATTATAGTAGTTATTTGAATAATTATTGTGTGATGGATGAAATTCTTCTACCCTTAATCAGATTGAAGTCTCGAGTTTGAGTCTTGAAAATAGAGAAAATCATGATAGAAAGCGCTTCTTCCTTTAATTAAACTAAACAGACTGGTGAATTCCGAATAATTATATAAAAAAGATTAAAAAAAAGAAAACTATATCTTATCATTTTCCATGAAACATCCCAATCGTAAAAGTTTTTGGGATGAACTACCCTCCAAAATAAAATCCATGGAGAAAACAAATAATCATGTGGAGTTCCAAATTTGCAAATAAAATAACCCCATGTTGCCCCCACATCTTAGAAACATCACTTTAATTTATACTCTTCTGACTCCATATATATTACAACATTGTTTCCTTATTCTTCCCACTTCAACTTCTTCTCTAATTATACAATTTTTTTAAGATGGGATTTTTGTTACTCTCTCTGTTCTTGCTGTTTTCATTAAGAACAAATGCAGAACATTATTTTGTAAATGCTACTAATTCTATAGATGCAATTAGCAATGGTTGCAATATTTTCAGTGGAAAATGGGTTTATGATTCTTCATATCCTATGTATGATTTCTCAAAATGTCCATTTATTGACAATGAATTCAACTGCCAGAAGTACAACAGGCCTGATAACTTGTACCTCAAATATAGATGGCAACCTTTCTCCTGCAACCTACCAAGGTAAATAACTACTTTCTTTATTTTTGTTTTCTTCCATTTTTAGCTCTTTCATGACCTTTTGTCACCTCCCTCCCCTCCAAAATAGGTTAGGATTCAAAGTTATATACATTATCAATGTAATTAATAACAATAACATATTTAGTGTAATCCATAAGTGGGGTTTGAGATACATTATCAGTGTAATTGTTTTTGATATTGTTAGTGTAGTTTAACCTGTTATAGTAAGTTAATTGCCATTTTATTAAATTATCAATTATACTCGATACAAAATTTAAGAAAATTGTGGTCTTAAAGATGTTATGATATTTTTGTAATTATAAAATCATGTCATTAAGGGTGTGTTTGATGGTGGAAAATAGGTGATTTTCTTGCTTAATTTCATGTGTTTGGTAAATAAGTAAAACAGAAAAAAGAAATTGTCCCAAAAGCATTAATGTGTAACTTAGGAAAACACTATGGGTGGTGGTGAATGAGAAGTCGAGAATGACGAGAGGCCTCGGGGTGGAAAGGAGACAATGAGTTTGGAATGTCAGTTATAGAACTTGTTCTTTTAATTCTACCGAGAAAGTTATTTTTCTGATTTATAAGGAACTTATTTTCCTAAAAAAAATGTTTTTTCAAAACATTTTGACCAATTAAACATGAAAGTTAAAAACTATTTTCCTCCGCACCAAAGATACCCAAAAGATAAAATAAAAATAAAATTAAATTATTCTCAAATATAAAAAAATATCAATCTTATTTGAGTTGACTAATAAGGAAACGATGTCAAATAAAAAAGGGAAATAATATTTATTATAAAATGTTGCAGGTTCAATGGCCTGGTTTTCTTGGAGAAATACAAGGGAAAGAATATAATGTTTGTTGGTGACTCGTTGAGTTTGAATATGTGGGAGTCATTGGGTTGCATGATTAACTCAGCTGTGCCAAATGCTAAGACAGCAGTCATAAGGAAAAATGGAATTGCCGAAATTGCATTCTTGGTAAGTGAATTGAAAATTTCTGCACATGCAAATTGTTTCTATTTATTTGTCTTTTTAGTTCAATTTTTGTACTTTCCACTTCAACTATATATATTTGGCTAGACATATAATTCGTCTTGTACTTGATTTGGCATTAAATATAAAAAATAAAAACACCTATTGAGAGAGAGGGAGGCTAATCCATATTGATTCTGACAACGAATATTACCATATTTTCGCCGTAATATTCTGTAATTAATATTCGTGTATAATTATGGTAAATAAGTAAATATAGATCCCCATTCAATAGTATTTAATATTGTACACACTATATATTTGTATTAATGAAAAAGACTCATCAAGAGAGATTAATACATTCTTACATGGTATCAAGAGTCAAACCCTAAAACACCTAATTTCTCTTTCTTTCTCTCGCCTCCCCTTCCCCCCCTACATATCTCTGCCGGCGGCCAAACCCTAAACCTAACCCTAATTTTCCGATTTCTAGGCTCTTCCTCACCAAAATTCAGTCGCTATATTGACTTCCATGGCTATTCCCACATCTCCCACGACCTCATCCTCCTCCCCAATTGTCATCCACAACCCTCCCACGTCCTCCTCCACTCCCTCTTTCCATCCGGCATTCGCCGTCACTAATATCAAGAACTTTATTCCCTTACTTCTTGATCAAGAAGATGGTCAATATTTCTCGTGGGTTGAACTATTTCGCATTCATGCATGTGCTTACAACGTGTTTGATCATATTGACGAATCTTTTCCTCGTCCTATCGAGGTCGACAACACGACATGGCGCCGTCTTGACGCTATCGTCAAGCAGTGGATTTATGGCACCATATCTAAGGACTTGCTTCATATGATCATGAAAACAGGAGCATCGGCTCGTGAGCTGTGGATACGGTTGGAAGAAATATTTCAAGACAACAAGCATACACGTGCCGTGTACCTTGAGGAACAATTCAATAACACGCGTCTTGAAAACTTTGCAAACATGTCTGACTACTGCAAGCAACTGAAGTTGGTTGCCGATCAACTGTTCAATGTGGGCACTCCAATTTCTGAAACAAAGATGTTGTTGTAACTAATTAATGGTTTACCGAAAGGTGAGTACGACACCCTGACAGCAATGATACAATAGGCTGACCCCCTACCCAGCTTCAACAAGGCCCGGTCACAATTACTTTTGGAAGAAACCAGACATGCCAAATAGGAGGAACACAATAAAAAAACGTTGGTAGTTGATGCTCCGGAGACCACCACCGCACCTGCAGGCCTCACCGACAACCAGTAGCAGTAGGGTAGAGGCCGAGGCCACGGTGGTGGATGTGATGGCAGAGGAAAAGGAGACAGGGGCAAGGCCGAGGCCACGGTGGCCACAACAGGTTCGATACCCGACCCAATGCCATGGCAGTTTCCCAGCGGTTGGGCGGCACCACTTTTCTCGTACCCAACTGCCGGGGCCCACTAGCAGGCAGATCTTTTAGGCCCGGGTCAAGCCCCTTGGCAGTCGGGTCCCACATAGCAGGCCCACAAAATAGAGGCCCAACACAGGCAGTCTCAGTCCGATTTGCTAACCTCGATAGAATTGACTCAGGCCTACAACACGATGAATATACAACAGCCCAATGACGCTTGGTACATGTACACAAGGGCCACATCCCACCTCACTCGCAACTTCGATAAGCTTCCACATATTTTTAATTTGCGCACTCCTCAATCTATTTTGGTCGGCAATGACAATCGCATTCCAATTCATGGGTATGGAACCACACATGTACCGAAAACTCGCCCTCCCTTCTCCCTCTGTAACGTCCTTTATACCCCCAATATCATCAAAAATTTAATCTCTGTTAGGAAATTTGCTATTGATAATTGGATATCTCTTGAGTTTGACCCCTTTGGTTTTTCTGTGAAGGACCTATGCATGGGGACACCTCTTACGAGATGCAATAGTGTGGGCGATCTCTATCCTTTCTCATCCACCTCCGCTGCCAGAATTAACCCTCACACATCCCTTGTCGCGATCTCTCCATCCACGTGGTACAACAGACTTGGACACCCCGGAGCTCATTTTTTTAATTTTCTTAGAAGTCGCAATTTTATTTTATGTAATAAGGTGAACCTTGCCCCAATTTGTTTTTCTTGTCCTTTAGGTAAACACGTTAGACTTCCGTTTATGTCTTCTTTAAGTGTTACTTTTTCCCCTTTTGACATTATTCATGCGGATTTGTGGACATCTCATGTTGCTAGCAAACTTGGTCATAAATATTACTTGGTTTTGTTAGATCATTTCTTGCATTTTCTATGGGTCTATCCGCTCAAATTTAAGTCACAGGTCTACCACAAGTTTCTTGAATTCCGCACATATATTAAAACTCAGTTTGAAAAGGACATAAATCTTTCCAATGTGATAATGGTCGTGAGTTTAATAATTCTCTCTTCCATAAATTCTGTTCGGATCATGACATGGTATTTCGATTCTCGTGTCCTCATACCTCTCCTCAAAACGATAAAGCCGAAAGAATTCTATGTACCATTAACAATATGATTCGTACCTTGCTCCTTCATGCTTCTCTCCCACCATCCTTTTGGGTATATGCATTAAAATTGGTAGAATACATACTTAACATATTGCCTACCACCACTCTCCAAATTCGAACCCCGACTGAAATTCTATTTCGTCGTATCCCCACATATGGTCACATACGCATGTTTGGATGTCTTTGCTATTCTAATCTTGCCTCCACGGCGCCTCACAAGTGAGCACCTAGGTCAATTCCTTGCGTCTTTTTGGGCTTTCCGCCCAACCATAGGGATATCTATGTTTCGATCCGTCCACAAACAAAGTCATTATCTCCCGTCACGTCAAGTTTGAGGAATCCATCTTCCCCTTTTCCAATATCCGTCAGTTTACCGTCTCCGACTATGAATTTCTTGATAATTCGTACAACTCCCCTCTCGTCCAACACTTTCTTTTAACTTCATGTAATTAAGTTTGACGTTGAAAAAATAACGACACTTGAAGCTTTATGTCGACAAGTGCAAAAAAGAAGAGCAAACAATCATGACTAGATTTAAAACAGCTTGATTGCCGAATCAAGTTGTCTGTTAGTGTTAACAAGCTATTCTGGTTCAATATATGTATTTTTTACTAAGTATTAATTTCATATTTTCCCCCTTAAAATTCACTTTTTATATTTAGTAATTCCTTAATTTTAATATCTTACCTGATATATTTAAAATCACAAAATTTTAATGTCATTTGGGTACATTAGATATATTTTTAATTTAAAAGCATAAAATTCAAAAGTCTATTATTTCCTTAGACTTCATGTCAAACTAATAGCGTATTTGACGAGCTTTAGGAAGTCAAAAGTGCTTTTTCTAAATTTAAAATATTAACACTTATTTAGAGAGTAAAAAAATAAATGCTTCTGAATAATAATAAAAAGTACTTTTCAAATTATATGTACGTTGTAGCATCATGTTTTGTCCAACTACCAATGTGACTTTGTTCACACACAATATGCAACATCTCCTCCTCGAACTAAGTTCAACATGGCCCATCACGAACTAAGTTCAACATGGCCCTTTATTTGATGAGCTTATCGGAGAATAACGAACTAAGTTCAACATGACCCTTTATCTGATGAGCTTATCGGGGATTAACTGTACCACTCACATATTCGAGTATCTATGTCCACCAAAGTCTATAGACTAATATTTGGTATATGAGTATACAACTACAGATAAAGGTAGTAAACTGGCTAGTAGACTGGCGAAGGCGGTGCCGAGTCCCCCGCCATCTTCATACTCATCTTACCGAATCATTGGTTCTAATATCAGTTGTTGGGCTAAAACAACCGAAAGATATATACTTTAACATTGCGTGATATTGTTTGTCTTATGCCAAGACCGCACGATTTTTTCTTAAACGACCTCACCCCATTAAAAGTATTCTACCCATTATATGCAACATCTTTTTCTTTTCAGCTACAAACTGGTGACTTTTTTGCCCACACATTTCTAGAAATAGAGATGTATCATTGTTTTTAACACACTAAAAAGAAAGAGGAAAATTAACTTAAATAACCCCATCCCAAAAATATAGCCAGCGGATGTATAATATGCATATAACTAGTGTATAATATATGTATAATGAATAACAGCAGCGACAAAATGTGTATTCCTCAAAGAAAAGTGTGTCACATAAAATAAGACAGAAGAAGTAACAAAATTACCAAAACTCACTTTCACTAAATATTAATGTTACTTTCCAGAATTTGCAATTATTATCAATTAGTACTAAACTTCTTATTGCAATGATGTATGATAAAGGACTATGGAGTTAGATTGCTAATGTATCGCACTCCCTACTTGGTGGATATGGTCAAAGAAAATATTGGCACTGTTCTAAAGCTGGATTCCATTACTGATGGCAATGCATGGAGAGGAATGGATGTATTGATATTCAACTCTTGGCATTGGTGGACTCACACTGGCAATTCCCAACCGTATGTTTAAACTCTCTATCCATATATATTTCTCTGCATTGATGAATGATGAATTACATAACACTAGTGGAAGCTCAAGTTCAAAATAAAACTAACGAAGAATTAATCTAAATAGTCGTCCACTTTAACCCCTTAAATTAAAAATAGCAAGTGAATATACAATATATATAAAATTCATGTGCAATAATGTATACTGGTTACAAAAGTAAACAGTAAAATCAGATGACTATTTGTGTAAAGATCCCTTGGAGAAAGCAAACTGTTAAATATTGTATGGGTTAGCCATTTTTTGGATTAATTTTTTAAATTAACAAGTATTTGAAATATTGTTGAAAAAGTAGCGACCTTTGATGTGAAAACATCGTGACACTGTTACGGATTTAAAAAATTAGCTATTGTTAAAGACATTTGAATCTATGGCTGATTTTACAGATATAAGTTTGAAAATGGTTATATCTCAATATCTTCTCTGCATTGATTGAATTCAGAATTCAATTGAAATTGATATTGAATAATTGACTATTATATATGTTGCTAGTTTAAGTTATAAGTTGTGAGGGACAAGTGAATCATTGCTTTTGGTGCAGACAACCCTCTACTTGCATCCCATTACTTGTTACATATTATGAATAAATTTCTTAATAAGCATTTGTTGAATTTTTCGCATATCAGTTGTGCGATAGGGATTTGATCTCCTTATATATTTTTGGGAAAAAATCGCATTTTATGAACTAATTTTTGAATTTAGTTAGACTCAAGATTCAGTATGATAATCTCATAAAAATGATAACTAATGTGCTATGAGGACTAGTTAAAATTCACTGATAATATTTACAATACTTTTGTATCCTACATGTTGCAGGTGGGATTACATGCAAGAAGGGGGTAAAGTTTTCAAAGATATGAACCGTTTGGTTGCTTTCTACAAAGGAATGACCACTTGGGCTAGATGGGTCGATAAAAATGTTGACCCATCTAAAACTAAAGTCTTCTTCCAAGGAATTTCCCCTGTTCACTATCAGTAAGCAATAGCCTCCTTAATTCATTCTTGAGTTTACATATGTTTTCTGCATTTATAGTACAATAAAATTTTATATTATCAGGTATTCAGGTTAAGTCGACGTACAATAACGAATAATTTTAAATATCAAGCTTGACATGCTTACTTAAAAATAAAATAATTTGTGATGACTAGTTAAGTTACACTGATAATATAAACATAGTTTTCACCGTTCATGCATATAGCTTAACCACTTAAATCTGTGTTCAATTTATTTTATGGGCATTAGAATGTTTTTTTAGGTTTTATGTCAAATCTTGAGAGAAGTTTTTATTTTTACACGTAAGTGATCTAAAACTAAAATATAAGAAGTGGTTTCAGGGTCATTTTCTTCTATTCAATTTATAAAGGATTATGTTGAACCATTTCATCGTTCAATCTTAGTGACCTCATGATAATTGGTACGGAATTATATTTTGTGTCGGAAGACTATTCAAAGTTGTAGGAAATCAAAATTGTTTAGGATTTGATACTTTTTAGTTTACTTAATTCATGTTTAAATAAGATTTGTAGACAAACTTATATATGAATAGGTTTTCCAGCTTCTAGTCAAAGTAAAATTTGGTACTATGATAAAGATAGGTGTTGCAAGTTATTTTCTTGTAATGAAGAGGAGAGGAGAACTGTGGAGATCATTCAAAAAATTTTGAGATTCTGAATTCGGTTTTTCTCAATTCATATATTGTTAAGTAAATTCAGAATGTCCTAATGTGGTTAAAAATTCAGGGGCAAGGATTGGAATGAACCATCAAAATCATGCAAAGCAGAAACACAGCCATTTTTTGGCACAAAGTATCCAGCAGGGACACCACAAGAAGCCATTATGGTCAACAAAGTAATGAGCAGAACTAAAAATAAAGTTTATTTGTTGGACATTACAACTCTTTCACAGTATAGGAAAGATGCACATCCAGGATTTTATAGTGATATGCATGGATCAGATTGTAGTCATTGGTGTCTTCCTGGATTGCCTGATACATGGAACCTTCTTCTTTATTCAGCTCTCATTGGTTGAAAATCGCGGCAACCGATCCTTTAGTTGCCACAAAAGGTATATTTTTTTTGTGGCCGCTCTGAAAGTGTTGCCACAAAGAAAGAGGACCTGAAAGTCGGTGAAGCATAGTCTAGTCGCTAAAACTTATTCGTGGTGACCCCTAAAGATTGCATAAAATGTTACTTCTCGTGGCAACTTTAAAGATCACCATTGAAACTATCACCTTTTTTATGACGACGACCACTTTAGTCGCCACAAAAAGTATGCATTTTTGTGGCTGCTCTGAAAATGTTGTCACAAGAAAGTGATAGTTCTTAGTGATGGCCTTTGAAGTCGCCACAAGAAGTAACATTTTATGATTATATTTAGGGGTCTGATGAATAGGTTTTAGATACTCGACTATTCTTTAGTGACCTTCAGATCGCCATACGGAAAGTCTTTTGTAGCGACAAAGCCGTCACAAAACGTGATAGTATTAGTGTGACTTTTGAAGCTCTCACGAAAAGTAGCATTTTATGTGACTTTAGGGGTCGTCACGAATAAGTTTCAGCAACTCGACTATTCTTCTGGCGATAATCAAGTTGTCAAGGAAAGTCTTTTGTAGAGTTTAGTGGCGACAAAGTCGTCACAGAAAGTCTCAATTCTTGTAAACCATTATTCTATTTGATTAGGAAGATGTATTATTGTTTATGTTGATTAGGAGTTTGATTGATTTGTATTTGTCACAAAATAAGAAGGTTGATGTTTGAATTGTAAAGTGTGCATAAGATCTTGAGGCATGAAAGGATGCTTTGTCCATGTTGTAAAGATAAATTAGCATTCTATTTAAAAAAAGATTTATGAAATTGTTTTGATCAGCTTCACATTGCTTTAATTTTCACGAGAGACCCTATTGTACTAATTTTCACGAAAAAATATTCTAACCAAAAAATTATACTTATTAAATTATTTTCTCATTAATTTAATCTTTACAACCCTCTTCTCATTTTCCCTATTTTACTTGAATTATATTTATATTAATCAGAACTCATAATATATATAAAAAACAGTCTGGTGCACTGAGTTCCTGAGAAAGAGTTGAAAGACAAAGATCTGCTGTATTCATAATATCTAGTTTTATTTTATGTTTTATATGTTAACTAGATAAAAGAACTTAATAAAGTCATTCACAAAAAAATATTTAAATCATAATAATAATAGTCACAAAAGATTGGACAAAAACAAATTTGTTTTAAAAAATACTTTTCAAATAAACTAGTCAAACACGAACTACTCTCTGCTATTTTTTGATAAGCAGTTTTTAGAAATATGACCAAATTAACTCTAAATTTAGAACTTATTTACAAGCATTTGAGATCTTTTTTTCTCGAATCCAAAATCACTTATATTAAAATTCTGAATTCGTCTCTATTTAAAAAAAATAAAGCAATAAATTAAAGAGAGAAAGAAAGATATAGAACGAACCCAACGATCCAGATGATAACGCCGACGATCGAGACGATAAGTGAAAGCAAAGCAAAAGGTAGGCCTAGAAGAAAGGCCAATGGCCTACATCCTTCTCCACAACACATTTTCTGTTGAATTTTGAGTACTACTATTCTTGTTTTAACAAGTCTTTGCAATTTGTGCTTATTATTATTATTATTATTATTATTATTATTATTATTATTATGTTGAATACAATAACCGTCTATAACACGTAGAGTAGTAGTTCTAGATTCGGATTTTATTGATATTTTATGATAAGAGAGAGTGGATGGTTAGATGCTATTGTGATAAGAGGAATAAGATTGCACAGAAAAAGAAGATGGACACACGATTATTTGCTTTATCCTTTACTTGAAACTTGAAAGCGATGATTATGAATATCATCTCCGGGTCGTTTGGTAGGGTGCATTAGAAAAAATAATGTATGCATTATCTTTGATATTATTAATTTCTTATTTAGTATATTTTTTCAATCTATGTATAATTAATATTTGGTATTATCTTATGTATAACTAATACATAGCAAATCATGGTATTAGCAATATCAAAATTATTAATGAATGCATAAATTTAGTTAAAGACAAAATTACCCTTCAAAGTGTATGTTTGATTCAAATATGCTATTATATTGATGCAAATTTTTTAATACATTTGCAGAAATGACAGACGGAATTTTTTTAAGACTCAGTAATTTTCCAGGATTCATAATTTTCCTGTTAGGACTTTTTTAGGGAAAATATATATTCTTTTTTTAAGGAAATATATTACTTTTTACGAAATTTAGGGAAAAAAACCTATGTCCAAAATTAGCTATAAACATGTGCGTAGCTATAAATTATCTTATCAAAGCTAAAAATATTAAGAAGTTAAAATTAAATTATATCTAAATATAAAAATATATTATTTTTTAAACGAACTAAAAATAAAAATGTCATATAAAATTAGTAAAGAGGAAGATTAAATGCATTGAAAAAAAAGGAAGATAGATGCATTGCAAGAATGTGAGCTGTGAATCCCACATTTCGTCCAAAAGAACGACCAGCTTTAACGTAGTAATCCAACACTCCTGTTTCTTGGTAACCTTTCTTAGATGGAAAAGGTGGTTATTCGGCTTGGATAAACATTTGTTAAAACTTTAATTTATATATAGTGTAAAAACGAGTTATATATAAATATTTATATGATGTTATGTCACCTTAATTGCAACTCTCTGTGCAAAAGTAGCTAGAATTGACCCTACTTCGTAGACGAGTTAGCGCTATGTAAGGCCTTTTGAAATGGAAAATACTCTCTATCGGGATTTTTTGCATTTTCAAAACTCAAATCTCAGATCTCTGTTTAAACATGTAGAAATCTTAACTATCTCACTATAACCCTCGGTGATTTTCGTTTTTTGTGTGACTATTTTCTGCTTATTAAGCAGGTATTCCCTGTTAATGATATGACAAATAATTGCCACTTCATGTTTTGTTTTCTCAAAAAGAAGTTTATTCATTTTGTGAATTTATTTTCCTTTTCATTTACTAAAGAGATTGGATCTTATAAATGTATGAATTGGATTCCTCTTTTGCTACCTTAAGGCAAGTCAAATATTTCAGTCATTATAATATAAAGGAAAAAAATGACAAAACAAAGGTCAAAGTCAATTTGCTTTCTTTTTTTTGGTTTAGGAGAATTCTTGTTCTATGGAGACTCGAATAAGTAAAAACGTAAAAATTGGTTTCTCCAACGTATTCAAAATTTAAAATTTACGGGTTAGAGTTCAAAATTTTATCACCACTCATACGATTTACTAGGTTCAAAATCAATTAATTATACTTATTTAGTAACTAGAGTTCAAGCCGAAGTTACTGGTTCGGACCGGTAAGTGGAACTTTACATCTGCCCTTGACTACGAGCACAGCTGCTTGCTAAAGAATCGTATAAATCACAATATTTAGTATTTAAAATATTTCAAAATCCCTTGAGATAATCGTAGTCAAAGAATTTTTTTCTCACTCGAATAATAAGTGTTATTCTTTCTTTTCTAAACAGAAAAAGATCTAGCAAATTATGGTGGATACTGCTGGGCAAACTGCCAAGTAGATTCTGGAAATGAGACCTTAATAAAGAAAAGAGGAAATGAGCAACAAGTTATGAGCCAGGTAGCTGATGATCAGCATCAAAGGTGTTCTAGAAATTTATATCATTGATATGGAACAGGTAAACAAGTTACTTCCCACAAATAAATGAGATCTTTCTTCGGTTTAACAAATGGTTAATATCATCCGATATTTGGAGCCTACTAGCTCCACTAATACGAATTCGTGTCGGGTAAGTCCATTAAAGGGTAAACGCTCTAAGTCGCTCCCTACCAAAAAGTTTTCCATCCAAAAGGCTCGAAATCGAGAACGCTGGTCAAGGTTGGAGGGACCCAACCATCACGCCTCCCCTTGGTGGTAGATGTTGGCTTTATAAAGGATTGCAGGAAAGGAAATTACAAGTAACTGCTTATGTAAGAATTGAAATTACAATTCAACTAGAAAACTGAAAATTACAAAGATGAACAAGAAAAACTGAAAAACTATTTTTGTTGAGTCGAGTGTGGCACTCTGTCCTTAAGACAATATTGCCCCGTATGTATCCTTCCTGGACAATTTGTCTCCCAAGATAAAACAACAATAGAACACTTGAGCAAAGGAAACTCAAATGCTACCGTGAAGAATATTGAGAAACGAAATGATGCTTGAAAGATGTAGGAAGAAACTGTTTTGCTTGTGTATTTTCGTGTATATTGTAAGTGTGCCTCAACAATGATGTAAGGGGTGTTTATATAGGTGAGGGAGGAGCAGCAAAACTGCCTCCATAAGTGCCATTACTGGCCAAGTAATGGCCATTATGGAGGTAGTAATGTCACCAAAATAAATGGTGAAGGACACCAACGGATTGGCCATTATAGGAGGAGTAATTCAGCCAAAACAAATGGCTGAATTGAGTGCTGTGGCGTTTCTGCTTTGACAGTCAAATTACGACTACGGAAACTTCGAGGACCAAAGCGTACATCTTGAAACTTGAGGACCAAAGCGTACATCCGAAAAATTACGATCCAAAGCGTACATCCCGAAACTTACGGAATCAAAGCATCTTGTACTTGAAAAAGTTTTCTGGCCCAAAAGATAATATCGAAGGCCCACCCACGGCCGTGAACCCGGAGCCGGACAGGCGGCGGCGCAAGCGTGGTCTTTCCTCTAGCAAGCACATCTAGGTCCTCCTCTCCTTTAAACACATGGATACCCCAGGTCCCAAACCCCAAACCAATTTCGAGTCTTATATACAGCAATTCTTTCTTCCTCTAGCGATGAGGAGAATTGATCACACACCACACTTTTCCATGCTTCAAACACCTTACTGTGAACAATATCTCTTTCATTTCTCGTAAATTTGACGATTCTTGGCCCTACGGTTATCTACGTACTTAGTAGATCATGCATGTGTGAAGAACCGGATTCTCCAACATACATAACACTAGTGTTTAAGCCGTTAAAGTTGGTCGGTCGCAACTCCCGCCAAAGGCTAATTTCCAACAGTAGATAAATGAGATCTTAAATTAACACTCAAATCCCAAATAAAGTTACAAAACCCGCAAGGTGGCTCAGTTGATTGAGCTTGGGACTTCCATAACGGAGGTCTCGGGTTCGAAACCCCCTGCCTACGACAGTAGGGGATTTGCCTTCTAGGTCGAGCTCGTCGCATGGAGCTTTCCTAGTGCGGGTTATTTCTCCTGTGTGGTTTGCGAACTATTGCAAAGGAGTGGGTTTACCTTGTGCGCACAAAAAAAGTTACAAACCATAATAGGTATATATACTCCAACACCAAGCATTTCCTCCGCTCAAAGAAATTCTTGCCACTACAGCAGGACTGGAACCTGGAAAGGAGAGAAGTCTTCAAAATTTAAAGAGCTCAAACCATAATAGGTATATACTCCAACACCAAACATTTCCTCCGGTCAAAGAAATTCTTGCCACTACAGCAGGACTGGAACCTGGAAAGGAGAGAAGTCTTCAAAATTTAAAGAGCTCAATATTGTGCCACTGTTCTTATCATGAAATTAAGGCGGTCCTAAGAGGCAGATCCCGGATTTGAAGTTTATAGGTTCTAGTGTCTCCTCGCTTTCAACCGAACTCACAACTCATTTATGCTATTGGGTTGAGAGTTATTATATGTACATATTTAGTTAATTCCTCAACACATATATATACGACCTGAGCCTAAACTAGTAGATTCTGCCGAACCTGTACCATGTATTGTACATCCACCTCTGGCAGTCCGCATTCTAGTCTGATGCCAGGAATCCAACCATGAAGGAAAGAACGCTTTCAGCAAACCATCAGAGCTTAGCTGGTTAAGCTTGTGAGGTCAATAGTCTATGCTTTCTGTTTGAATGACTGACGTGATTACTCAAAACTTATACTGGAAGTACTCAAGCCGAGCCAACTAGGTTAGAGTTGTGACAGTAAATCGTGCTCGGGTTGTGGCATCAAAGATGTATTCAGTCAACTTATAATTGACAGACCGGCTCTCTGGAATTTTAGCTGGGGCAGTAATTGTTGCGAAAATATGTGCTTCAAGTAGAATCAGTTCCTCCATATAGGAATCATTGGTGTGGACTGTCAAGACTCGAGTTCTCCTTTTCCATAGCAATTATGCATTCCAATCGATCATAAACCTGCATCATTTTTCCATATCCTCACATTTCTCAGATGTAATATAGAGTATAAAATCGTGTAGTAAACATTAGAGCTTTTGTACATTTCCCGTCTCGAGGTCCAAGGATTTGAATACCTGAGATAGCTTGTTTTGCTTATCTTCTACACTCGAAGAAGGATCATACCTAGGCACCAACAATACAGCATTTTCAGTTTTATCAGAGAATAAATGTGATCTATTGAACTGTCAACTTACCATTCTCGTGGAAGACCAGCTTCATCTCTAGCCAGATGATTGAATGGTCCTTTTATCTCCACGTTATATTCCTCTAGTAAATCTGTAAAAGAAATTAGTGAATTCACTAAAGAGGCTAGAGAGTGCCTGCACCTAAACAAAACGAATACAATAAAATGGACCTCTGAAAGTTGTGCAAGGGGTGCGTCCCATTTTTTCACAAACCGAAACGAACCAGAAGACACCTACAGCCACATGTGCAACTTCTTCATCAGCGATTTTAGCCACAATGTTGGAAGTCCTGTGGTCTCCAAAGCCAATCAGCTTTTGCACCAGCCGGGGCCCTGCATCAAGACCTCTTGCTTCCTATAGCAATAAGAAAATTCATGAATTCGCATAACATATTCAAAATGCAGAACTGCCAATATAACAGCAAGAGACTAGCTCATCCGGTGATACTTTTGTACTTGTGAAAAAAATGTAGAAGAAGCGAGGAAAAAAGATAGGGAGAACTTCATATAGGAACTTGCCAAGTTTCACTACTAGCACCTCTAGCTAAATCAACCTAACATGAGATAATTAGCATGATCTTGGGAAAGTCCTACACCATAATATGAACTAGCCCACATATATCCATTTATGAAACCGAAAACACCATCGCAGAGATTTGCAAAGTGACAAAATTTAGCCTCACATAGGTGCAGACTAAGCAGTAGCAGTCATTGCTTGAGTCAATTCCATGATACTAGCGGCTATACAAGTGCCTTTGAAGACTACTGAAATTTTTGTAAGAATATATCTTCTAAGATTTCTAACCATGCTAACTGCCTAACTCCCAATGGGATATGGTTATAAATGATCTATGAAAAATATAACAATACTTCATCCACCCTTCCGTAGTACTCACCGTCATCCTCGTCTAACAACTAATATGTAATTATCAATAGACAATACTTACCCATTTCTACAGCTGATTCTTATTTTCTATCAATATCATGCCAATTCGAAACACACTTATTCTTAGACCCTTTTTCAAAAAATAATTATAAACATTGTCACACTTCCTGGATATAGCATAATCACACGGCTATAAAATAGATCTCGAGCAATCAAAGACAATAAAAGTTATGAATTGAGCAATCCTCAAGACATAATATTCCAAAAGTTAAAAACAATTAATTTATCATTCTTATCATATAATACTAAAAGTGAGAAGCTCCAACCTTCAAAGTTGGATTACGATTGTGTCCCTACTGTAAATTAATTAAAATGTAATAAAACATTATACACCTAAAATAAATAAATATTAAATAGTAATATTATCATTACCACCCATTAAATGAAGAATTTAAATTACGTATTAGTAAATGCAAAACGTGGGAGTCAAAGTAATTAGTAGAACAATTATAATTAAAAAACCATTTCTTATGTTAAAGGAATTATATCCTCTGCCGAAGAAAACCAATAGGCAGACTATTAAATTGTTATTGAATTGTCTTTCTGTTAAAGAAAACCATTAGACACTTGTTTTGATAAAAAATTTACTTACATAAGTGAACTTTGAGATCATTGGAATACTCTGCTGTTAACTCAAGTAAGTTCATTTTCTTTTATTTCTTTGTTGTTATTTTCTAAGCATTCATGAAATTATATATTTGTGTTTATGTAGCTTTTGGCTAGAAAATACTCTACATTTACGGTAAACATTTACCTTGATCGGATTTAGTGTAAACACCTTGGTGTGGGTAAATATTTTGTCATTATTTCGTACCATGAAATATTGCCCTCCTTTTTTTGTTCTTTGTGGTAACTATATTTACCTGTGACAAATATGGTTATGACAAATTTGGTAGTTTATTGTCATATTTTGTGTGGAGAAGACTTTGTTTGAATTCAGTCAAAAGTTACCCTTAAAATTCAATTTATTCCTACAAGGATTGCTATATTTCTGAGAAATTTCAATTAAAAAAATACAAAATAGTAAATAACACCAAAATACATTGTATTAGGACCAGATCAGAGTCTGACAATACTAGAGTTCCAAAGAAAATTAACGATATGTTGCAGAAGTTGACGAAATCCGTTTTCCTACTTTCTCCTTTTAAGAATTCTACCATGCAATGAAACTAAAAGGCCACCTGCCTCACTGGGAAAACTATAACAAAAGAGGCCATCAATAGTGACAAGAGAAGAAGATGGGATTTGAAATTGGGAAACAATTACTAATTCTTCTGCTACAAACTTTCTTATTACTTTATTAGTGTATAAATTTCTTCTCCTTGTTCATTAATAACGAAATTCAAATTCTCATAGGAATATTGACACTTTCGGATCACTACCACAAGAGACTCTCCAACGCCTAATTAATCTATGGCATACAATCTCCAATAATGGGTGCAAAAAGTTGGACATAATTAAATTGTTTTAATTAAAAAAATTTAGGTATGTTTTTATTTGAGAATGTTAGTGCTAAGAAACTTATCTATGATGTATTTTTTGTATGAGTTTTACTCATTTTTTCCCCCACTAAATCAGTCTAACTAAATTTTTTTTTTAGAATTAGATAGTATTTTATTTTATGATTCCCTTGATTTCCTTTGCTGGGAAGTAAAGTTTTATCAATTTCGAAGTTAGTTTATTGAATTTTTCATGCATTTATCAACATTTAAACTTTATGGATTGTAATAGTATTTAATTGATGTATGTGTCAAACTCCCATCTTAATTAATTTGTTAATATTGATATAATATACTAGGTAAAAACTTACTCGCACCTAGTGTTTATACTAAATCATACTACTTTATCATGATTAAGTAAAAAATTCAGGTTGTAATGTGTATCAATTAACTCCTATAGTTTAGCAACAAGAGTTAAAATTAAGATATGTACATTATTCATTGGACTGATATATACAACGATAAATCCTTACCATGTTAGAGTATTTGGATGTCACAAGTTTATCCTATTATCCAGAGGGATTCAGTGAGTTGGCATATGTGCATGGTTTACCAAACAAACTATTGAATTATTATTAGTGGGTCAAAAACTATTAAAATAAGCTTTAAAGATTGGCTTACAAACTTCAATTTCAATTAAATAAAACTTTACGAATATTGTAACAAATTATAAACTAAAAGATGTCAAGTCCTAAAATAACTAAAAAAAACAAAATAAGATGTAAAGTCCTAAGTTAGTACAGTAATAAATTATTTTGAGTTTAAAAATGAATAGTCACTATGAGAAGATTAACTCATTTAATTCTCTAATTTTTATTTTGTCATACTTAAATAATTTGGGCAACGCACGAGGCGAGAGACTAGTCTTTATAAAAATAGTGGAAGACCTGGACAAGTGGGATTGAAGCCAGCCGTGCAGCAACATTATTTGAAGATTTCTCACACTCCCTCCAAAGCAAATTATGAGCAGGCATGTCACCATAGCTGTTTAATTAAGAACAAAGAGATATAAGCATCCACCTTATGAACTACAAAACCTTTCATGCCAAACTTGAAAGGTATATTCATTAATCACCTGACTCCAAGCTCAGATAATCTCTGGGAACACCAAGCGAAATGGCGACTCTCGTCATCCGCCACATGAGCAAAATCAGCAAAGAACCCATCACCCAAAAGGTCACTGTACGGTGAGAAACGGACAACAGTATCCCATGCCAAGTCAATAGCATTTAACTCCACATGAGCAAGATTATGAAGCATATAGACATTGAGAGATAAACCCGAGTGTTTAGGAGACGGAATTTCTTTGGGTGGAACCTGTACTCAAGAATCAGAAACATGTAAGCTGAAGCTACAAAATCATTGACAAAAGAATCAAAAGTAAACAAAAACACTAATATCTTAGGTTTTGATTGAACTCCATTCAATGCTAAACATCCGTAAAGATGTATCACAAGCAGGTGTACATAAATATAGTATCTAGGACTGGAAGGAAGGAAAAACAATTGAAATATCATTTTCCTTATCAAAACTAAAGGAGAAAGAAGAAGATAAACTGTTTGCACTGAATGTTCAAGTCTCGAAGCTCTAATGAACGTCAATGGTAAAACTAAAAAGCTACACATACACACACACACACATTACTCCAAGTCAAGATTATGCAAATACAAATAAAAAGTATTAGAAATTCACTACATTATCTCTAATCTTGTACTCTTTTTTGTGTTCCCACTAGTATAGTGAAATTGCTCCTCTGCGCTAGTAGATTAGATCTCATTGATCAAACCACGAAAATCTTGTGCCTCATTTATTTGCTTTAGTTACCATTATTATTTGACTTGCATTATCTTTGTTATTGCCATTGTACACAGTTCAAATTGAATATTGTAGAGCAAAATATCACTGAAGCAACTAGTTCTTTGAGACTAACAAATATACATTTCTAAATTTCAAAACCATATATACGATTCCAGTCGAAGACTGTAGGTACACCCACTCACTGCTAAGAAATTACATCTGCCTATGTCTTTATAATAAAATGACAAATAAAACTCAAATAATCAAATAAATTCAAATTTAAACATCTGATAGAAACCATCAACAAAAGTAAAGCTCACCCCTTTTCCTGTACATAAAAAAAAAAAAGGGGCAACCCGTGCAATAAGCTCTCGCTATGCGCGGTCCGGGAAGAGGACAATACACCACCTCACAGTCTTGCCCTACATTTCTGCAAGAGTCTGTTTCCACGGCTTGAACCTCCTGATCACAAGGCAGCAACTTTACCGTACATCTCTTAAGAAAACATAAAAACAGCAAATGTGGTACATTGAATCCCATTAATTTCCAAGAAAATGGAGAAAAACAAACCAGTTGAGGTTTATCGGGTCGAGCAGGCCGACCCGGTGGTTCATAACATCCAACAGGAAGACCCTCTTCAATCCACCTACAATAAGCCAAATGGGAAAGCTTGGATTTCGTTAAAGGGTCACTTGTGCAAAGAACAGCAGCACCCATTTCAGCAAGACACGTGGCAGATGAAATTGAGTCCAACAAAGTTGATTCTTTAACCGAATTTGAGGGTTGTGGTATGATTTCAGGTCCATTGGGTCCCCAGAACCGGTGGTGGTTAAGAGAACTGTGTCTCCAATTGTGTAAACCCGTCCACTGGTTCGGTAATTCTGGATAATGAATAGTTGAAATGGTCTTGCTTGAACTGGAAATGGATGAGCAGAAAAGTATGGGCCTGAATTTCATACATGTCATTGCCATTTTTGGGATGAATAAATATGAGGTTTTGTGAAATATATTGATTATGTTAGCGGTGAGATTAGTGTACCGAACTGTCATTTTTATACCATCACGTTAATAAGAGAATATAACAAAAATGGTCGGTAAAAAGGGTCAAAAGCAATGTCAAAGTTTTTAGTAAGTGAGCTATGAGCCTATGACACTTTTCTATCTAAATTATCATTCACGATTTGTTCTCTTTTTATATGTGATAGTTGAGGTAGAAAAAATAATTAAGTGATAATTGAGATAGAAAAAGTAAATAATAATAGTTAATGTGTATTTTATTAATTAATTGATGATAGTTTAATTAATTTAGATAGAAACCCTCGCACTTGATAGTTAAATTACAAAACTAAAAAAAATTATACTTAGAGTTGTGTTTTTTGACTCTTTATCTCATAATTTATTCGTTTTGTGCGGGCTCAACTTAAACTACATGTATATTGTTCGAGAAGAGCTATTTGGGTGCAGTAGGTTAAAATAATCTCTTATGTAGTAGAGTATTAATTTAGCAATTTCGGTTATTTAAATTTGTCAAAAATGAGAAATTTTCGACAAACAATTTACCAAATTCTGATAGTTAAATTTAATAGGAACTGTGAAGAAAAACAATTAACCATAAATACCAGAAATTTTCGGTCATAATTTCAAAAAAAAATTATACTTGTCATTGCCATTTTGGGATGAAATTTTGCATTTTTTTGGGAAGTGTGAGGACACGATTACTAGAAAGGTTAGAAGTTTAGATGAACCCAGGCTCTGTTTGCTCTTCAATTTGCGGTCGACTGTATAAGAATAAGCAAATATAGTGGCACCAAGAGTGTAGTTGTGATTCCTTATTAGTAGCATTTATCTTTTTAGTTAGCAATACATTTTCTTTTTACAAGGTACTATTACTTCTCACTCGGATAAGCACAAAGTATTTGCAACTTCTCACAAGTACAAATATCGAATAACAATAACATTTTCCTGTTAGATTTATCATTGGAGATCGAGAATTTTCGTTCCTTATACTGAAATTATTCGATTTTCGCACTTACAGGCTGAATGTAAAGGATTATTAACGTCAAGAGTGTGTACAAGGGTTCAAGTTAAACCTACCCTTAATTATACCTGAAAGACAGTTTTGTTCTTTTTTTAACTCGATATTTACCTTCATGTTTATCTGCTTTACTGCTACCTGGCTAAGAATACTGCTTTATGAAAAGTAGTACTATTAATTTACATTAGATTGAACTATGCTTTGAAGAGGGCAGAAAAATGTTCATGAATACATATAGTTGACTAATATTAGGAGAAAAAACTTCAATTTAGAAAAAAAGGCTGGCTCTCCTCTTGTTTTCAGTACAACAAAATTTAAGATACATGAAATGACTTTAAATAAAAGTATGGTCAAGTGAGGATTAATATATGTAACTTACCTCAACTTGTTTGGAACTAAGACGTAATTATAATACAATGAACTTTAAATAGGCAATATCAATGGTGTAGTAATTCCCAACAGTTGCGAACTCCGATATAAGTTAGGGAGGAAAAAGGGGAAGTGGAAATGGCATCTTCACTCTCCTTAATATAGAGTGATAAAGAAACACATGTATGCATCAATATCAATAATAAAGTTAGAAATAGACGAGGTTTATGTGGCACCTCTTTATGACCATCATTTCTAATTATCTTTGGTCACGTATCAGTAATCAAGTTAGACAAGCCCATGTATCAGCCTACGTAAATCTTCCTTAAGTGTGTTATTTTTCTTTCCCAATTGTTGCATCTCATTCATGTTGAAACTTTCTCACATTAATCAAAGTTTCACTGCTTTCTCACATGAATCCAAGAAAGAACAAGAGGGTGATCTGTTTCTGGATGTAAAGATTCACTGCTTTTGAATTAATTTTATTTCGTTTTCCTTGTGTTTGGGAAGAAAATGGAAATGATAACTTTTCCAAAATAATTTCCTTGAGTAAAATCTTCTTCAACTCTCTTTGTATTTTGGGAAGAAATGAAATGTGAATTGAATTTTGATAGTTTATGAAGCAGTTCATTTGGTGTTTTAAAAAGTAATTATGGATTGCTTATCATATTTTACTTTTAGTACGACTACATTTTACTTACTTTACTTACTTTTCCCCCCTTAATTTCACTACACTTGATCTTTCATTATAACTTGTACGGAATAAGAAATTAAAGAATATAGGAGAGAAAAGAAGAACAATAAAAAGGAAAAAAAATTGAGAAGGGTAAACGAATAAGAGAAGACACCTTATATTTTTATTTCACGTTTTCTGTTGTTTGAATACAATAACAAAAGTTTTACTTTCCAATGAAAGAATTACAGCTTGTTTGGATGGTTGTTACCTATTGTATGGTGTTGTTACTTTAAATACAATGTTTGTTTTAATTGTTACTTAAATTTTATTATATTATATCGTTAATCCATCGTTATGTAACGATAAAAAATTTCATTTTATGTAAAGATCGATTTAGTATTATCCAATCATTACCTTATTCTTTTTTTTATTATCTAATAATTTTATTTTAGCATTTATCATACCTTTTCATAGTAGCTCTACCCTATACCCTACTTTTTATGTAGGTTATTCTTCAAAATTGTGATGTGTGACATTACGTAACGACGAAAAACGATACAAGATATCCAAATATTGTATTCATCAAAACAATACAATATGATACAATACAACCTTATACAATATAATACGATACATTATGAAACAATATGTAACAACCATCCAAAGAGTAAAAAGCACATCTATTAACAAACGCCATGTTCACAGAAAATATAATTATGGAAATATCGTCCATCTAAACTTAACTCTAATAAAAATATGTATATATGAATCTTTTTAATTTATACTATCTCCATTAAATTATAAAAAGAAAGTTTATTTCCAAATTTCATTGATTATGTCTATAACCGCGCAAAGCACCGACAAATTTACTAGTTTACAATAAATACCATTCATTTCACAAATTGCTCACACTTCAGCATGCAGACGACTAATGAAGGCCAAAAATAAAGCAAAAACAAAAGGGGTAAAAGTTTACATAACAGATCCTAATACAACAATAAATAAAATAAAAAAAGAGAAAAGGGTTGTTCATTCAAAAATACTAAAATTGGAAAAAGGAAAATATTAGTTAATTGTCCTGATTGATTTATTGATACATAATTGAAACATAGGATATGTACAGAGCACCTAAAAGTTGAACAAGTTAGGAAGAGATAAAAAGTTCAACTACATTAAACTAGTGATCCAATCACTGAGCACACAGGTCCTTGTTACCTGAACAATATGACTTCAAACTGCACAAATCAGTAATCCATAACCAAAATATACACAAGCTACAAACTGGGTGCTACTATTATACAAACAATCTGAGACCAGCCAGCATATGCAACTACCATCTGCAGCAACTTTGAAATCTGCACACAAACTTAGAAACGTTAGCAACTTTAAAAGGCATAAAATTCATCGCAAGCAAGACTCAAAATGCATTCATCAATCATATACTGCAGGTTCTAAAGTCAGGGTCATCAATGTTACCTTAACCTCCAGCAAATCATCCATTCTCAGTAATTAGAAAAAGCTTACATCACCAACCACAAGAGCATAATGTTAAGCTGTGTTATTCTATGTTCGGCATCCTTTATTTCTCTGATTGACTGCTAACCTTTAGGAATTTAAGGGTGCCTTGACCTCCGATAAGTCATCCAATCCTCCATGTAATTCACAAGATCAATCAATAAAGTATAACTCGATCCTAAACTTATTGGGGTTAACTATATGAATCCTCTATCATTCCACTCTTTTGAATTATATCCTTTTCTATCATTCTACTCTTTTCAAGCTCATCCTATTCCAATAGTTAAAAAAAATTGTCTTTTAAACATGTAGGTGGTCTCTAGTGTCCTACAACTAGAAGTATTCTATTTTCAAACAAACACCGGAATTAATGTAACAACAACTAATTCTTAATCCAACCAGCTGGTATTACCTATATGGTACCTTTGCATTTTGTCAATTAAGTTGGCATAGATTTCGAGACAAATTATCTTAATGTGATCTTAGATCTACCTTGTCCCCCCTTTTAGCTCCTTCAATCATCATACCACTACACGACATCGGTATGTTTACATCTGATATGGTCAAACCATCTCAAGCTATATTCTTTCATTTTTCTCTACATGTAATTGTTTGAAGCATCTATGGATTGTGATCATTTCTAATATTTTTCAGTTTTGTATGATTGCACTTCCACTTGACATCCACATTTTTTTATGCTCAAATTTCACTTGACATCCACATTTTTACAACACTCATCTTGTGAATATATCGAACCTTAAATCCCAAAGTTCATTCACAATAACATTGTTGGTCTCACAACCTCCTTCTCCTATTACATACCTATTCTAATGGTGTGTTACATCTTCATCCATCATGTCATTCTCTTGTAGACTGACCCTAGATGTTTGAATGTTTGCATTTAGACACTATCATCTCATCTAATCTCCTTAACTTCATTCTTCATATGGGGTTAAAGTTGAATTTGTACTGCATATACTCTCTTCCTTCAACCCATCCTAAAGCACTTATTCTCTAGAGTGCCTTCCAATAGTTTAATCTTTTGATGGACTCCCTTGGTAGTTTAGTCAATTAACACTATCATCTACAAATAGCATGCACATTCAAACTCATCTTGTATATGATTGATTAACTCAATTATAATCTATATTATATTAAAAGCATGAATCTTTTTTAGCAAAATATCATTCGACTTTTTTACCCTTAAGAACAAATTCCACACTAGACAAAATTGTAATTTAATTATTTTTCTAATATTTAGGACTTTGAAATTGACTAAATTTTGGGTTATTAAATTTTTCCTTATTAGAAGTATGTAATATACCGAATTTGTAAGAGAAGTAATAACACAGTAAATTCAAGTTAGGAGACGTTCGAGCACTTTGAGCTGCTTTTATGTAAAGGAGTCCTTTTTTGTTATTAAATTTTAACCAATTAATTTCAACTCTTACTATTCAACTTCAAATTATCACTTTATGTTTAGGATTCAGAAACTAATGTAACATTGTCGTTGAGTAATAGGTTTCGGATTCAACAATTAGAGGGTGTTTGGCCAAGCATATAAGTTGGTCAAACTGACTAATAAGCATTTTTAGCTTATCTACGCGTTTCGTAAATATAAAAAATGCTTATAAGACACGTGCTTATAAGTCAAAATCAACCAAAAGCTATAAGTTGGTCATCCCAACTTTTGGCTCTTAAGCTTATAGACACTTTTGGTTGACCAAGCTTTTACAATTTTATCCTTCATAATTTCTTTAATTCTAGAAACACCATTCTGAAAACAAAATCCCAAACTTCCTCTTCATCCCATATCCATTGTTCCTCCTTTCCTTTACGAAGATACTTCTATAGGTATTTTAGTCATTTTAACAATAGAACAACTTATCAGCATTTTTTAATTTTTTACTGAATATATTAACTGCTTATTTTCAGTTTCAGCACTATTATACAAACACGTAATTGTTTATTATAAGATCAGTTTCAGCACTTAAAGCTTATCATCTATTTACGATCAGCTAACCCAAACGGGCTCTTAATATCTTTTACGATTCATGATTCAAAAAGGTTGATGGATTAACATGGTCGATGTATAAAAAGGGAAAAAAAATATAATAGGTTTAGGATTCCACAATTAAATACTTTAGGATTTTCCCAATTTTGGTTTTCTAGAATTTTAAAACTAAATTAATTCAAAATTACTTTTGCCAACTATTCTCTCACTATTGACCAACTTTCTTAGTCAGCTTCTATTATTCTAGAGATTTTTAAGCAATTCATGTTTGGTATCACTCAAAAAGTTGAATATCTCAAACCTACGCATCTTGCATACATGGCACTCCTTGATACATGCCCTTTATGACATTTAAACATTTTATTCGAATTTTGAACTTTATTATTCTTAAGCACCCACCAAAAGATGTACTTTTTCAACATCAACGAATATCCATTGGATGTAACTTTTCCTCCCATTTTAAATTTCCATCAATCGTTAATAGCAAAAAATATAGCTTTTGTTATAAATCTACCAGGAATAAACCTAAAATGTGCCTCTATCTCCCTTGTAATATCCTATATTACGCTCTATCACTCTTCTAAAAGTTTCATAGTATGCCTTATAAGTGCTATACCACGATCTTTCGCACTTATTTAATGCTTAGAGACTACAGAGTTAACCAACACTTCTCTATGCTTGGCGTTTTTTAGAACTTAAAGGTCCAAAACATCATATTTACTCTTCTATCAACCTATCACTAAAAAACTTAAATAACAAAGAATGAAAATAGAAAATCATATATATAAAGGCATTTGAATTATTCAAGGAAATAGATAGTGGGATTATACTGGGTATGTTGTTGTTGTTGTACTATCAGGAAATAGAATATTAGAAAAGTTGGACTGCTGTGTCACTTAAAGCAGCAAGTCAAAAGATTTTAGTTAGCATAAACCGAGGAAACAGAGTCCAGCATTTACCACGAGACATTAAAAGAGATAACACTGTATCTGGACAACAGAGTCAACTTTTTGGTGAATGCTCTGCATCAGATCCACCTCCTAAGGAACTCTCGCTATCAGAATCTGCAATTGATGTGAAACAATAAGGGAAAATGAAACTAAAAAAAGTATCCAATCTTGACACCCCAACCCCCACCCCCAACACACACACACACAAAAGAAAAAGGCAAATCAAAGCAAAAGTGAGAGAGAAAGAGAACAGTAAAACTACCACTTGATGATGACACCGAGTCAGTGCTAGAGCTGCTTGGTTGACTAATATTTTTTCCCTGATTTTCTAGTTGAGCAGGATTGGAGGAAGTGCCTTTCTCTTCTCCTAGCACATACAGATGAGTAAATAATTGTCTCCAATGAGATAATTGGGTTATTATACCTAAGAGTTGGCAAATCTCACAATTTAAAAACTTACCTGCTTTGCTTTCTTTTGGAATTTCTGCCACAACTAGGTCAGCATTCTGCAAATAGCAAGGAGACTGTAAAACATAAACAACAACAACAACATACCCAGTGAAATCCCACAACGTGGGGTCTGGGGAGGGTAGAGTGTACGCAGACCTTACCTCTACCTTGGTAGGTAGAGCGGCTGTTTCCGAGAGACCATCGGCTCAAGACAAAGCTAAAACATAAAACATAAAGCAAAAGAAAATTACCCAAACATAAAAAGGAGAGGATCAGATCAGAAAAATGATGCTCACTACTTTACCTTCTCCTGAACATTCTTCTCGGCTTCCCTTTTGTCTTGATCTGCAAGTTCAACTTTTCTTTTGTTCTTGCTCAAGCTCTTTTTGTAATTGGTAACAAACCTGTCAAGCTCCCATAGGGTCTCAGTATCAACCCTGTCAATATCCACTTCAATCTCATCATCCTGTTGGCAAAGAGATGAATTCCTCTTTTTGATTATCTGTACAACGTTTTCAAGCTTTTCAGAAGGTAAATTCTGTAGGCTGGTGCTAAGCTTTTGCTTTTCATCATATGTCATATCCCTTTTATTGGGATCCTTTGCTTTCGGCTTCTTTGGTATAAGGGTCCTTCCAGATTGCGGGAGAGTAACAGATTTAGTCTTCGAACCAACGGGATTGGTCGTTGATTCTGACCTGTCTAAAGTCCTCTTGGAGCCCACTTTTCCTCCAGAGTCCGTTAACAATCTCAATTCACGCATATAATCAGCCTCTATAGGAGCCCACTTTTCCTCAAATATCTTGGAAAGTTGCTCGGCCATCATATAAACATCTTGGCCCTTTGGATTATATGTCATAGCATTTTGAAATGTAAGTCTCACATCCTCAGCAAATTCTTCAGGAGACGTATACCGATTTGTTTCCAGCCTGGACTTCACAGTTCCCAGATCCATTGGATTCTTAATAATGTCAAAATAGTCATGTAAACCAAGAGCCTTTGTATCTACAGGCTGGTTAAACACCCAACCATGCTTGTGCTTCATCAATCTTTCAAGCAAAGCATGGCAATTCTTTAGCATTTGATTTGATAATCCAGATTCTGGACCAATCACTTTCTTCGCATTTGATTTCGACTTCTTGTTGCTTTCAGCTGGGGGAAACTTATCCTTCGCTAATAAAAAATCTGAGTTCCTATAAAATTTGTTTACCTTTGGTGTCCTCTTCTCTTTCTCCACGTTATCACCCACACCATGGCTGTTCTCCACAACAGATACACTTAACTGATTCAAAGGCGCCATTTTTGACACGTCTGACTGTACCCGTCGGGCCCCCCTATCCTTATCAATTCCAGGGCCAGTCTTCGGTACATCTTTTGCCTCAATCTTCTTCACCAAACTCCTAACCAAGTCCAACTCACTCTGCAGCTTCCTTCTTAGCTCTCTCATCTCCCGCTTGGACTTGAACGATAAATTGATCCTAGCCCTATTTTCTTGCCCACTACCTGCCAATATTCCAGTATTCTCCAATGTTAGAGAACGGTTCAGACTCGAAGAACCTTCTGAACCTACTATCTTTTGAGACGGATTGACATCTTCCAGAGCTAGGATTTGAGAATGTGGATGTTGTAACAAATCGCCTACGTTATTCAACCCTTTAAACGACTTCCGCCTGTAGACTTTGCTTTCAGTCATTTTCTGCTGCTCTTTCGATCCTCGATTTTCACCATTCATCATTGTCCCTGAAGTCATACATTCGACAACAAAACCTTAACTGAAATAGTTTGCAAAAGCAATTACATAAATATATGTCAATTTCTCTCGCTCTTCAACAAAAATTGAGGTGATTTAGCATCACTAAATTCCTACTGCTTACAAAAACTAAACTCCTAGTGATTAAAACAGTGAATTTCCTCTCAAGCAAGCTAATTTTACACACAAAAAAACATGCAGAAGCACACACTAGTATATGTACAATGATAGAAACCCTAATCAAACAATCGTTAAGCTAGAAACAATTATCGTAGCACAAATAACAGCTCAAGGAAACGAAAATCAAATCGTTACAAACTCGTAAGTTGAGAAACTCAAATGCCGTAAATATCATGTTTTGTTTTCGAGAATCAATTTGACTAATCCTCGAAGCTAAATTAGACTAGATCAACTCAATGTTTTTCAATTAGCACTAAAATATTCAAAACCTTCACGAAAAGTACTACAAGTTAGAAACTTTTCTAACATCAATTTGATGAAAAAAATACATCTTTTAAGATATTAGTGAAAATAAGCAAGTAATACATCAACTTATGGAGATTTTTAGGGTTTAAACTATAAGAGCACAATAACGAACACATACCTTTAGCAGATCTTCACACACACACACACACAGAGTATATGTACAGAGACAGAAACCCTAAGCAAACAGTCGTTAAGTAGAAACGATTTAGTAGCACAAACATATCTTTACACTTGGAATTAGAGAAATTCCTATGCCGTAAATACTCATGGATGCAAAACAAATGCTCGAATTTATGTATATTACATCAATTTATCGAAGATTTAGCGTTTAAACTAAGTAGATCAATAACGAACACATACTTTAAGTAGATATTCACACACACAAAAAAAACACACACACATACACTTTAAGAGATCGATAACGAACAGAAACACTTTTAGTAGCACAAACATACAGGTCAAACAAACTATTACATACTCGCAAGTTGTTTGACGAAATCTTCGCAGCTAAATTGAACTAGATCAACTCAATATTTTCCAATTAAAAGTTAATTATTCAAAAAAACTACGAAAAGTACTGTAAGTTAGCTCAATTTGATAAAAAAAAATATCATTTTAAAATATTAATCCCAATTCACATAGTTTACATCAATTGATCGCAACGAACACTTACCTTTAGTAGATCTTCACACACACACAGCTTCTCTCTATATATATCAATCGAGCTACTTTCTCTCACTACGATTTTTCTGTTTTTTTTACTAATATCGGAGAAGAATAGTGGTCGGTAAGTGGAGGAGATGCGAAATGCGAGTCGCGTGATGGTCACGACAGAATGGAGGGCTAGGATTTTGTCATCGTGAAGAAGGTGAGAGATCGACGGTTAGGATTTCGAGTTGATCGGAATGTTGACATTTGTCTTGGTCTTTGCAGATGTGACCCACGCGTCGAGGGTGGCGCGTGGTAGTGGACTTGGCGTATAGAATTGGAAAGGTCATTGAGCCGAAGCCCAAATAAGTTATCGTTGGGCCAAGTGCACATATAACAAAATTTTGATTCCACCATTTAAAATATAGCCAAAGTTTAATCGCTTGAAAATTGATATACCAATCTAAGTAGGGGTGTCCAACGGGCCAGGATAGGGCGGGTTCCGGTGTGACGGGACCCGGAGGGACGGGGGGAGGGTTGGGACGCGGGCTCCGGCGGGATTAGCTGGCCGGGATATCTTCCTGTCCCGTCCCACATCCCGCCGGAAGAGGGGCCGGGATTTGGGGGTACGGGACGGGACGGGACGGGACGGGTCAGGATCGGGATTTGGGGTTTATTTTTCCACTTAATTTTAAAAAATAATATATATAAACACTTCAATAATTGAACAAGATATTATAATAAAAAATATCCCAATGTTGTTTTTGTGCCTCTTATATATAATAGAAATATATTTTTTTTGTAATACAATTTCAAAATTGCAATTTTGTGGTGTTGTTCAAAAGTTGCAAATCACATAGTAAAATAGCAACTAAGAAAATTACATAGTTAACCATACTTTTTCTAATTTCCTCACAATGTCTTGAGGATCTTCGGTTGGAATTGGAATTTGTTGGTCAAATTGTTCAACGTCGCTTCATGTTCCCTCGGACAAGATTTCGTTGCAGTTGTAGTCTTCTTCTTCGTTGATCTCCGGTTGACCGCATCTTCTACGCTCCTCTCAAATCCAATCTCTGAATAGAACTGCAATCTCCAATGTGACTCCCGCCAATGAATGTATGTGCTTTCCTATTTGAAATCTTCCAGCAGAAAAAATGTTTTCAGACGTTGTTGATGAAGCTTGAATGTTCAGCACATCTCGAGCCATCTTTGCTAGTGTCGGAAATATATTCTCATTCTGCCTCCAGTATTTCAGCAAGTCTTCATGTCCTTCATCATTGATAATTAATTAGTAAGGTACAACACCCTGCAAAACATAAACATCAAATTCGCTAACTTGTGAAGAAGTTGAACTACTAAACTTGGTCGGGGACACTACGTGAACCTTGTTACTCAGATGGCATTGGCACACCCGATTTTTTAGCCTGATATTGATTCCACCTAGCTGTGTGCTCGCCTTGTACATGTCTCAATAAACCTCCCGTCCCACCTTGACCTTTTCCGGTTTTAAATTTATAAATATTTTTACAAATTTTACATCTAGCTAGTTGATTCTCTTGATCCCTATAAAAAAATCTCATGCAGCTGATTTTAATTTTATTGTGTGGGGTCTCGACTCATACTAGGGGGAATATGCGGCATTCTAGTTTCAGTTTTAGGCTGAGATTCAGTCTGAGTCTGAGGTTGAGGTGCACTAGTGGGTGTGTCCATCTAGATTATCATCAAAATTAAAGTCTGATTCATCTACCTCATCATCTAATGGTATATCATTTTAAAAAAGCAGTTCCATCTATATGAGTGAAATCAATGAAATCATCGAGACTAGGAATAGGATTACTAGAAGAAGTACTCTTACCCTTGTTACCCCTACTAGAAGAAGCATCCTTATATTTACCCTTAATCATACGTTCAAGGCGTTCCATTATAATTATGCAAATTAATAATAAAAGTAAATGATATTAAGTGCGATAATTAAAATTAAGTAACAATAATAATTTAAAGAAGGAACGAAGGTACCAAATGCCGACGTTACCTCGACGTGTAATCAAAGTTGAAATTTGAAACTTTGCTCGATGGATGATCCTCAAGCTAGTTGCCAACTTCACTCCCAATTTTTTAACTTTGATATAAATGAGCAAAAACAATATAATACTTAGTAGGCAATGTAGAATTGTAGAGAGATTAAAGAGATTGTAGGAAGATTTGTGAGAAAAATGAAGACAAAAATGAGGTATTTATAGTTGAGAAATAGTGTTAAAGTGTAAATATATTAACTTAGGAGTTAAACATAAATATTAAGAGGGTCAAGGGGGGTTTATGGGGTGGGAGGGGGGGCAAAAATGGCCGTTATAGCTGTTGCGCAACATCCAAAATTAAAATTTGACCGTTGTTGTAACAGTTATTTTTGCAAAGGGAAAGGAGGGTTGGCGGGGCGGGACAGGGTCGGGATTGGGACAGGCTGGACGATCCCAGGCTCCACCCCGAGTTCGAACCCCGACACCGATAAAATTGTTTTTATGGGGGATCGGGGCGGGGTGGGGCACGTAGCGGGTCGGGATCTGACCTACCCGGCCCACTGGACAGTCCTAGTCTAAAGTATGACATATATTCGACTTTCAGACATTTTAACCTGAAATTCAAATATTTTTTGTCTCTCAAATATCCTTATTCATAGTATAAAATATCAAAGGCATTAATAATAATAATATAGCCAATCTTCATCCCTGCAAACGTTTTTAAATGTTTTTAGTAGTACCGATTTGATTTAAACTTAATAGATTCAAATTTCAAGACTTGCTCCGATCAAATTGTATTTTTAACACGATTTCTCCTTTAAATAAAAATGCCTAGGAGATTTCAGCAAGAAATATGCGACAACGTCGAATATTAAACTATTAATTTTGATTTTTCAAAAATTTTAACGGTAGATATTTCGAACTTTACCACCAACTATTCAAATCAGTAGGTACAACTCAATTTTTAGCTCAAGAAAGTAGTGCTAATTAATTAGTTTTTCAATTCACATTATCCGTAGATTCAAAACAAATTGTTGTACAGTAATTAAGAAGAAAGAATATATAAAATTTGCCAACATTAGCTACGAACTAGATAATTTGAAAAATGTAATATAACTTAAATAACAAAATATTAAAAACTGGTTTTGGATGCAATTCCTTCCTTTTGCCGCCACTCGAGCCCATATAAGATTGACGATGTTGGAGACCCAGAAATAATCCAAATATGTTGAATAATCTGGATTTTTTTTCTTTTTTTTGGATAAAGGAAAAAAAATTGACCTACTTTACTTATTAGTTTGTCCCAAAAAGATTCACTCATTTCTATATTTAAAAATGATTTAACTTTATGAGATCATTTACAATCACACAAATATCTAAGATTTGTTTTGGACCACATATTTCAAAAGTCTTCTTTTATTTCTTAAATTTTATGTCAAATTAAACTAGATCAATCATTTTGAGACGGATGGAGTATTATTTATGTTGAGTTCGTATAACTTGTCATGAAAAAATAGCTTGATTTTATTTGTTTGCACATGTATATTGTTTAGGGGAAACATCACTTATATCACCTAAACCAAAGTAATTACGCGCCTCTATCCCTCTTACTTTTCATACATTCTAAACTAATTACGTGTCATACCTCCCAACCAAAACTATTTACCCTTAGTACTCCTTATAGTTTTTGTAGGTAATTGTCTCTTTTTTTTTCCTTCTTTTTTATTTCTCCACTTCTTTACTACTTTTTTGCTATTTTTTCTCGTTTTTTCTTTTTTCCTTTTTTCAAATCATAGTATTCTTTATTTTCTTTTTTCACCATAATCTAATTTCATAGTTAATTCTAGCTTCTTTCATTTTTTCTATTTTTTTGTTTCTTTCATTTCTTCTTTTCTATTTAATTGTCTCTTTTTCTTCTTTCCCTTTTTATTTCTCTACTTCTTATCTTCTTTTTGTTTCTTTTTTTCTTTTTTCTTTTTTCTCATTGTTTTCTTCCATTTTTGTACATTTATTTTTTCATACTATATTTTATTTTATTTTCACCATAATCTGATTATATATTTAATTCTAACTTTTTTCTATTTTCTTTTTATTTCCTTATTACTGTTCCTTTTTAATTTTATTTTATTTGTTATCTTCAATCCAATTTCATTCACTTTTTTCTATTTTTTTTAATTTCAGGTGATTTTCATTTATCTTTTCTATATTTTTTATATTTTCATAATCTAATTCTACAAACTTTTTGGCTCCTTTATCTTTTTCAATAAAATGGATAACTTATATATTATCTTTTCTGTTTATTTTATTTTTATATCTCAAAAAAAATATTTTAGCATATAGTATATCAAATCAGTAGCAGTTGAAGTATACTGTTATAGTATATTATGATACCCCCATGGTATAAAAATATACGAAGATGTTATCATGCAGGACTACAATCCTTCAACGAAACACTCTTCAACAATCCTTCATGATACCATCTAAGATGACATCATGCAGGACTGTTGCAGCCCTTCAATGAAACACTCTTCAACAGTCCTCCGTGATACCATTATGGTATAAAAATATATTGAGCTGGTATATACCATGATGGTATCATAAAGGATTGTTGAAGCCCTTAAATAAAAGTCCCTAATCCTCAATGATATCGTCATGGTATACAAATATACTGAGATTGTATCATGCAAGACTATGCAAGACTACTGCAGTCCTTCAATGAAACACTCTTCAACTGTCCTCCATGATATCATCATGGTATAAAAATATACTAGGATAGTATATATCATGAAGGACTGCTGAAGTCCTTAAATAAAAGTCTCTAGTCCTCCGTGATATCATCATGGTATAAAAATATACTAAGATGGTATCATGCAGGACTGCTGCAGTCCTTCAATGAAGCACTATTCAACAATCTTCATTATACCATCATGATATAAAAATATACTCACATGGTATCATGCATGATTGTTGCAGTCCTTCAATGAAAAACTCTTCAATATTCCTTCATGATACCATTATGGTATAAAAATATACTGAGATGGTATATACCATGATGATATCATGAATGACCGACCCACATGATATTTCATATACTCACAAGATATCATAGAGAATTGATTCATAACTTCAAAAAAGAGTTCAATCATCTATGATACCCAAACGATATGTATCACAAACTAACAGAGTATCATAGAGATTGGTTCATTTTTTAAAAATAAAAAATACTTCTCAGTCCTCTATGATACCCACATAGTATATATCATATATTGAAAGGGTATCATAAAGGACACATGCATTCCATAAAAAATCATCGGTCCTTTTCTGATACTCACATGATATATATCATATACTAACATGGTATCGTAAAGAGCAAGTTCATTCCCTCAAAAGAAGAAAAATGAATAAAAAATATAATAAAGGACAAGTTCGTTCCTTCAAAAGCAAAAAAATTATAAAAAAATTCAACAAAAATAGTTTAAGCTTAAATTTAATATTTTAATTTTGTATCATTTTAGCAAGATAATTTTTTTAAATTAAATTATAAAAATATAGAGTCATATTTTGGATAAATTTTTTATTTTTATTTGCAAAATAAAAATAATAAAATAATATGCTTTCTATTAATTTATATTTTAATAAATAAGTATTGACTTTAGTATTTTTAAAATTATTTTTATTGTAGTCAAATTATTTAATTTTTATATATTCTTATTAATCTAAAAAGGTAATTAGCTAATATTTTGGTCTTTGTATTTTATTTTTATGTTTGAAAAGAAAATAAAATATTAAAAAAAAAAGAAACAGAAAAAACAAAACAAAGAAAAGACAAAAAATCAAAAAGACGAAAACATAAGTCCTCACCACTCTCAACACATTTAACCCCTTTCTTTCACTTCTTCTATCACCTACACCTCCAATCCTTCTACCATCGGTGCCACCACTAACATCATTATTGCCACGACGCGGCCAACCAACCATTATCCACCTCGGTAGGCGAACCCATTCCTTAAGATTCACCCAAAGCATAAATTCATAAGAAGAACAGTAGAAGTCCAAAAACATAGATATGTAAAAATGCGACACAATAACTACCCAAGAGATCTGGTCTGAATAATACAAGAGTTTCTAAGTATACAACTTGAATGAAAGTTACAACTACAACCTGAATACACTATTATTTAGAAAGAGGATTAAACATAGAAATCTAGAGGAACTCCATAAGATCCTTGAAGGCTAATCGAAACTCTTTTAAATTCCTGCAACAACTCTACACCCCGAAAAGGTTGTAGCAAGAGTAGTATCAGTACAAACACTATGTACTGGTAGGTATCATAGGGCGACAACGGTTAGCTAACATATATAAAGGAAGAAACTGAAGAATAGACATGCTCGCAATCAAGTACAAACCCTATCACAGTCAAAAAGTAAACAATCAAGTATCAAGTATCCAGTCAAAATCTAAGGCATACGAAAATGAGGTAATCACTAAGCACACTCACGTAAGACTTGCAATAAGGTGAATTACACGAAGTCTCAGTAGTCTACCGTCATAGCCTAAACGGAACCTCTAGTCCTCAAATCCATCGAGGGCCTAAGTAAGAGATTAATAAGCAGCCAACTTCTCAAGTGTACTAACAATTAAGGAATCAAGGATGAACCGCATCACGCAATACCATGAAAACACCAACCAGAATCAGATATATGAGTGGATATAATGTGAATGTATATGTGATGCAATGTAATGCACTGGCCAACTGTCTCATGTTGTACTGACATACTCCGGGCGAAATATATCATCACCCCATCAGTCATGACCAATGAGGAACTTGCAAAGTTCATATACTAGTCACTCCGTATCACACAGCCTAGAGTGACTCTTCCACCCATCACACTGCTAGCCATTTTGTATCACTCAATATAAAATGGCTACGCAAATAATATGTTATAAGAATCAATGTTGTTTCTTTCTCATTTATCTCCATCACGCCAATCACATATAATAATCAATGTATCGCGACATCACTATCACACCAATCACTTGTAATGTCAATGCATCATGAAAATGAGGATATGAATGCATGTATGGATGTCAAAATTCAGCACTAATCATGAGATGGATAAACATAACATCATCTGTAATATAATTACCAATCTGACCTTATTCCCCAATCTGTACAATGCCACATCCGGAATACTTTTCCTTCTGACCACATCGGTAATAGGAAGCCTTCGGTGCTTCACTTTTCCTCTTACCGTTTTAATGTCAAACCACAGTTCATAACAATGATTCATGTATAATATGTATGAATGATATGCATGTATCAATCTCAAGTGTAAATCATAATCAAATTTCAACCGTGCCACATATGGACACATATAACAATATCATTATCAAGTCAAGTTTGTTTCTCTATCCATGATAATACCAAGATGAATGACAGACAAATATATCACAAGTACGGTATGACAACTACGTACAAGTCCAACAATCACAAAGAGGCAACTAGCACAAACAGTCAACAGTATCCAACCTAAGTAATCCATCCCAACATCATACATGAAGGCTACATGCTTTCTCCAACAATATCTAACTATACATACGCTTCGCTAACTGAAGTATAACCAGAAGGTAAGCCGTAACCTACCTGAAAGGACGAACATGCGCCACAAACTATCCAACTAGAGCTTTCTTCTTCCGAAACACCTCAAAATAAGCAAAGTCTAACAATTACAAATTTTATGTTAACACAAGATTTGAAGGATACCTATAATAGTCTTAAGAGAATTCCGAGTAAAAAGTTAGTTAAAAACCCATTTCTAACCTTGAGGGGGTAAAATAGTCATTTTGTAGAAAAATCTGGTTCAATAAGATCAAAGTATTATTCTAAGAAGTCATACGAACCCAATGGTACCCATATTGACATACTTTAAAATCAAACACAAAAAGTCACCCAAAATAGGATTCCGAGCCACGAGGGGCAAAATAGGAAATTTAGTTCAAAATTAGTTTACCCATGACTCATTAAGTTCTGATTCTGAACAGGCCTTCCTCGTGATCGCGAGACTACCCAACCCAAGACCATCGCAAACTCGATAGGACAATCACGAACGTTATGAACAACACTGACCCAACCCAAATCCTGGCCAGCCTACGCGAACGCGAGCCTCAACTCGCAAATGCGGCCTCACCTGGTTTATCATCTTCGTGAATGCGGGACCTTCCTCGCAGATGCGAAGAAGGAAACCAGTTACATGAACACCAGAAAATCTGGTTTCCTCAAATTTCAGCCAAACACTCGAAACTCACCCGGAACTCACCTAGGACTAAACTTACCTTCCGGACCTAACATAATCATTAGAATTCCGGTCTAGACACAACAATATAAAAGTCAACTACCAATCAAATAGTTTCCAATCAAAACATACTTAGGAACTTTTAATCCTCAATTTCTACCAAAAGCACATATAAGAAGTTTCATTTTGGGAAAAGTTAGCGAAAGACCAGTAACGATGAAATGGGTCGTTACAACTAGGACAACCACCATTTTCACCATTTCCACCTTCATTGTAAGGATACAATCATTTTTTATACACTCGCAATATATTTATGCTGATAACCTTAAATTAGCATAGATAATGAGCACAAGATGAAGTCCCATATACCATATTCCTTTGTTATCAATAAATAAAAGTTAATACTATAGGATTCTTGTTCCCTAGTACAAAATAACAAACTGGGTCATTGTTTCTGCCTAAGCTAGCATAAAGTTTAGCAGACGGGATTTTCATGGAGTTAAAAATTAACGTGAAAGAGAAATAAAGGATATTAAGCATATTGTATAGGGAAAAATTCATTTATAACAGTTGTATGAATTATGATGCCACACGTGGCAATTGATGTTGAGTTAAGTTCAAGTCAGTTTGGGGCATTATCGATAGCATTCAAATGGTACAAAAAAGCAACACATGCATAAACAATATTGGTAATGCAGAAGATTGAAAGTCGTTTGAATTGTAACGGGCAATCGTTATCAATTCGGCGACACGTCTTTCAATGAAGCTTTAATGGCATTTATTGGAATATTGATTATCCAATTGTTACAACATTTATTCTCCTGTATTAATTAGAGCATATTTTGTGGGATGTGTACCTGTGTAGCTCATGTATAAATAGGGCACACTATTCCATTGTAACCCATCAGATTCTAGCTATTACATAATACTCACTGATATTCTCTTGATTACTGTGCTTTCATACAAGTTATCGTCACTTTGCTCAGAATCTGTCATAAGGCTCAGACTAATTATTACTTACTTTGTCTTATTAATATTGGGTTTCAGTATAATTCATCTAGAGTTTATATCTAACATGTCACTTGAGATCCACATGTCCTTGACCACATATACAAATTCAACTGTACCATTTTACGGGTAAACAATTTGGCGCCCACCGTGGGGCTTGGATAATTGTGGTGTTACAAGTGACCCCTCTACTAACTTAATTTTTTATTTAAGTCTTTTTATTTGTTCAGATCAGATAGATGACAGGAATAGGCGAAAGTTGTCGCAACGTCGGGGATAACACACATAATCTTGGGACAGATGGTTTGCCAATTAGAACCACGAGACCCAAAAACCTGATGCATACAGACAGAGTCACTTCCGGAGATGGTCATACTCAATATGGAAATGTTCCCACCAAAAAAATACATGAATAAGCCTTACAGAATCTTCGGGCATAAAATACTGTAATGAGCAAGGAGTTGGAACGTCTGAAGGTAAAAACATGCAAGACAGATATTGTCTACATTGTGCAAGGAGAAACAAAACTCATTAGGATTTTGTTACACGATTCCAGAAGGAACGAATGTTATTACCCGCAGTCTCGGATGAATGGGCTGTAGATGCTTTCACAAAGGGTTTGAACCCTTCAAGCTCAGACGCTTCAGGAAAGCTAAAAAATATCTCTTGGAATTCTAGGCTATGAATTGGGAGGACGTGCATAACCGGTATGAATCTAAAATCTAGATTGAGGATGATATGCTTAGATCTAAAACTGAGAGCATCTTTGCAAAGTCAGATAAAGCGAATTCCTTGAAGAACCGGTACCAACCTTATCCTACCCCCAAAATGCAGGGAGGTGGACAAAGCTTTCACTCATTTGAAAAATCAAATAAGAAGGAAGGATCGGGACGAAACAATAAAGGATTGGTGAATTCCGAGAAAGACAACTTATTCAAGGGTACCGGATACCAAAAACTATCTAAGTACAACTTCAATATTGATGAAGAGCAAATGGTGGCGGTGTTGAGAACTCATCTGGCATCCCGACCACCAAAACCACTACAGTCAGATCCTAGCAAAAGGGATCAATCTGTCTGGTGCAATTTTCATGGAACTCACGGGCTTAAAATTGTGAATTGTAGACATCTATGCGAAGAGGTGGCGGTAATTCTAAGCAGGGTCCACCTCTGGGAATATTTGAGCGAGAGAGCTCGAAACAACTATGAGTAGGGACCACCCGCAGAAGGTAAGCCAAATCCAGTTGCACCACCTCATGTTATAAATATGATCTATGGTGGTTCGATGATTACTCTTCATCTTTCACATCGGCTGAAAAGATGAAAAATTCTTTGACTCGGGAAAAGAGGTTCCGAGAGATACCTAACAAGCATACTATCACGTTCATTGAAGAAGACGTTGCCGGTGTAATCTTCCCTCATAATAATGCGTTAGTGGTCACGGTGCCTATCGACTGCTTCTAGGTGAAAAGAGTTCTAATTAATTAGTTTTTCAATTCACGGTGCCTATCGACTGCTCGACTAATATTATTAGACTGAAGGTGGTATAAGAAATGAATATGGCCGACAAAATAGTTCTAGCTGCTAGAACTCTTTTAGGTTTCAACATGTCAAGTGAGACCACAAAGAGGGAAGTAGATCTACCAGTGCACACAATGGGAGTTATTAAGTTGACAAAGTTCTATGTCCTCGATGGGGATATGAGATATAATGCGATATTTGGAAGGCTATGGATACATGATCTGAAGGAAGTCCCATCAACATTGCATATGTTGGTGAAATTCCCTGCGCCAGAAGAAATTCAGCAAATTCGATGAGAACAGACTGCTGCCAGGGAAATGTATGCCATTGGGAAACCAGGGATGGTAGAAAATCACAAATAGCAATTACAGGAAACAGAGTCGGCGTCAAAAGACGCTCACCCGGTTCCGCATGTATAAATGGTAGAAGATAACACTAAATCTGAAATCCATTGTGGATAAATTGGAGCAGATAACACTAAATCCGAAAACCCCTGAAAGAAAGGTATATCGGGATATCGAATTAACCCCGACGCTCATAGATTTAGTTCTTAAATATCTTATATCTAATATTGATTGCTCTGCATGGTCACATGAAGATATGACAGGCATTCCTTTAAAAGTCACAGCTCATAAGTTGGGCCTGGATCTCTGTTTCCCTCCGGTACGACAGAAAAATGATCGATAGCCGAACTTCGTAACAGGTTTGTTAAAGAAGAGATATCTAGACTACTCAATATATGATCAATTTGGGAGATAAAATACCCGAACCGGTTAGTAAATGTAGTTGTAGTACCAAAAAAGGGAAATAAATTTAGAATGTGCATTGATTACAAGATTTGAATAAGGCATGTCTTAAAGACTCGTTCCCACTACCAAACATAGATCAGATGATCGATGTTATGACCGGGCATGAGATAATGAGTTTTGTAGATATATATTCCGGGTATAACTAAATAAGGATGCACCCGAAAGACCAGGAAAAAATATATTTTTAACTATTTTCAGGACTTATTGTTATAGCGTTATGCCTTTTGGACTAAATAATGTCGGGGCCACTTATCAAAGGTTAGTAACTAAAATATTTGAAAACCAAATTGGTAGAACGATGGAAGTATATATAGATGATATGATTGTTAAGAGTCTTCGTGCAGAAGACCATTTAAGTAATTTGCAGGAAACCTTTGAGGTGCTGAGAAAGTATAATATGAAGCTAAATCCTGAGAAGTGTGCTTTCGGGGTTGGCTCCGGTAAGTAGTTGGGTTTCTTAGTTTCCCAAAGGGGAATCGAGATAAACTCCGACAAAATAAAGGCCATCGAAGATATACCGAACACATTGGAAGATGTTAAAGTAGTGCAATGATTGACCGGGTGCATGGTGGCCTTAAGTAGGTTTATATCCCGGTCCTCAGAAAAATGTCATAGGTTCTTCACACTTTTAAAGAAGAAGAGCGATTTTGTTTGGACGCCAGAATGCCAACAAGACTTACGAGATCTGAAAACTTACTTATCCAGTCCTCCGTTCATGTAAAAACCAAAGGATTGAGAACAACTATTGATATATCTAGCAATCTTGGAGGCATCGATAAGTGCAGTGCTGGAACGAAAGAAAAAAGGTACATAATTTCCTGTTTATTATGTGAGTAGAATAATGTAAGGGGTCGAGACCCAATATCCGTTACTCAAAAAATTGGCTTTTGCATTAGTCATGTCGTCGCGAAAGCTTCGATCATATTTTAGTGCCACCCAATTACTGTAGTAACTATATTTTCTCTTAAAAATGTGTTGCATAAGCCCGGACTTTCTAGGCGCTTGGCTAAATGGGCGGTAGAATTAAGTGAATTTGACATTGAATACAACTCCTGAACTGCAATACAGTCACAAGTCCTTACAGACTTTGTGGCCGATGTCAGTCCGGGAGACTTTGTGGCCGATGTCAGTCCGGGAGTAACCACCTAGGCGAAAAAAAGGCTATCCTAGTCTCGGGGACTGCCCCCGGGGTCTGGACAATTTATACTGATGGTGCCTCCAATGTCAATGGGATCGGTCTAGGAGTAGTATTGTGAACTCCCATCGGAGAAGTTTTAAGGCAAGCAATACATAGTGTACCATTGACTAACAATGAAGTGGAGTATGAGGCTTTGGTTGCAGGTTTAGAACTAGCTCGAGGGTTAGGCTCGCAAATTATTGAGGTCTAAAGTGACTAGCTGCTAGTGGTGAACCAAATCCATGGAGTGTTCGAAGCAAAAAAAAACGCATGTCAAGATACCTTGAAAAAGCTTTGAAGCTTTTGTCTCATTTCCAAGAATGGACGGTGGTACATATACCATGAGAGGAAAACATAGAGGCAGATGCACTAGCAAATTTAGTCTCTAGTAAAGAGGCTGAGGGTTCTACAACCGAGTCAGTTGTTCAGTTATAGCATTTGACACTGGATCTCGTTGGATATGATGAAGTAAACTCAACCAGCCTGACTAGGGATTGGAGAAATAAATTCTTAGACTATATCGTGAACGGAGAGCTCCCAAAAGCATCCAGAGCTTTGAGGACTAAAGTCGCCCGGTACTATATCGTAGACGGAAAGCTTTACCGTAGGTATTTTTATGGTCTCCTAGCTCGGTGCATAGTCCGCGACGTAGCTAATTACGTGATGAGGGAAGTCTATGGAGGCATTCGTGGAAATCATTTGGGAGCAGAATCCTTAATGAGGAAGCTCATGAGGGCCAGTTACTATTGGCCCCAGATCGAGGAGGATACAAAGGCATTTGTACAGAAATATGATAAATGTCAATGACATGCACAACTGTTACACCGACCAGGAAAAGAACTGCATCCGATAGTATCCCATGACCGTTCATGAAGTGGGGGATGAACATTGCCGGACCTCGACTAGCGGTACCAGGACAGGTATGTCAAATTATTTTTATGACTGACTATTTTTATAAATGGGTTGAAGCTGCAGCTTATGTAAAGATACACGAGAAAGAGGTGAAGGACTTCATTTGGCAACATATTATTTATCGTTTTGGCATCCCTAAGGAATTAGCTTGTGACAATGGCCGGAATTTCATTGGGGCCAAGGTCACGAAGTTCCTTGATGCCTTGAATATCAAGTGGATCACCTCTACTCCTTATCATCCCAGTGCAAATGGACAAGAGGAGTCGACAAATAAGACTATAATCCAGAATTTGAAGAAGAAATTGGAAGCTGCAAGGGGAAATTGGATGTCCAAGTTACCAGAGATATTATGGGCATATCGAACCACGGCAAAGACGAGTACTAGAGAGACTCTTTTTTCCTTAGTCTACAATGTAGAGGCCTTTCTCCCAGTAGAATTCGAAACTCCCAGCTTGAGATACCTCCGGGCTGAGAAGGAGTCAAATGCAGAATCAATGTCCTTACACCTAGATTTGTTTGAGGAACGTCTAGATTTAGCATATGTCTGGATGGTAGCCCAGAAGTAGAGAATGGAGCATTACTAAAACCGGTGCACAAATCTCCGACACTTCAAACTCGGGAACATGGTGCTCCGGATAGTCACTTAGAGTACCTGATAGCGTAATGCTGGAAAGTTAGGAGCAAACTGGAAAGGATCATATACGATTACCGGCATTGCCGATAAAGGAGTTTATCATCTAACAGACCAACAAAGAAATATACTTCATAGTAATTGGAATGTTAGTCATTTGAAGAAGTATTATGTGTAGTAGGTCCAAGCATGCGTTGCACTCTTTTTTCCTTCGACCAATTTCTACCCAATTGGGTTTTGCTGGTAAGGTTTTTAATGAGGCAGCATCACGATATAAGCATGTTATTGATTTTACTAATGAAGAGAACTATCCAATATAAGAGTCTTCATATCATGAACTCTCAAATACTTGGGGGCCATACACCCGAAATAGAGTGAGGAAAATCTTGAAATTTTAGAGTTTCTAAGGAAAGCATCGATATTGGGGACTTTTCAGATGCTGGGGACTGCCCGAATATTCAAACTATATGTAACCAGTTTGACCACACTAGATGATAGCCGGATTATTCTTGCAATTGTCTTCATATTTGTAAGTCAAAGGAATCAATAAAAATTTCCTTTTATGATTAATAAATCTTTGTCATCACGAGCATGAAACGTACGTTGTTATATTGACATATCTAAAATTTCGTGCCATAATGAATAGGAGATGTCCTTTTCTACAACACCATTAAAAATAAGGGCACTCTCTTATTAAAACCTTAATAAAAAAGTTAAGGCTCCGGATACAAGAAGTACCGGGGTTTTAAGTTGTTCGGAACCAAGTTAAGTTCGGAACTAACTTTAAAGGTCATAAGAAGCCCTGGATAAAGATAAAAAGAAAAACACATCTTTGAAACTTAATCAAGGTTATCGAAAAGATTGTAAACTTCAAGACTTGACTTGTTCTGACAATATGAATCTCAAAACTAGGTTCTGGTACGTAAAGCAAAGTAATAAAGTTTCAAACTAATGCTTGCTTATGAAAATAAATAAAGGATGAAAAATCGGCACTGAATTACAAAGGGAAATGTTCATTCATTCATATTTTTTCCAGACTGAAACTAGACCGGTACAAAAGATACTAACCGGGCCCAAAAGTGACAAGGTGACAAAAATAAAAAAGACAAAAATAAAACCCATGCGAAAGGTTACTGCTTGTCGCTCCATGGTCCATCGGGGATGTTTCGAGTGTTGCCAACAAAAAATAAGAGATCTAAAAAGGTCAATTCAGAGGGGGAGGGGTCATCATCCTCACCATCCTGTCCATCAGCTTCCACATTCAAATCCTCTCTGTCTCCACTAAGAGTTTCCAAGGAAAACTCGGCATCAGTAAGATCAATTTCGGCCTCCTCAAGAGCATCCACTCGACTCTTCAAAATGTCCAAGTCTCTTTGGAGTTTCCACCTTTGACACTTGGCTTGGAGTTCAGTGATGGTATGCTCGGAAGTATGGAGTTGTCCTTGGGCACTGGCTAAATCAGTAACAAACTGGGACATTCATCCTTGAAGGGTCGTGTAAGAAGTAGTTAGGACTTGAAGGGAATTCTCTCGGTCCTTCAGAGAGTCAATTGTATCTTGCAAGCGCAACTGGAGTGAGGATTGAAGAGAGCCTGAATCCCTAAGATCATCACGTAAAATTTTGATTTCTACCCTGAGGTGTTGGATTTTATCCTTTAGTTTCTTCTATTCACTCGAAGGGCCGATTGCCTTATCCATGTCCACAATGGAGAGAGTAGAGGCGTGACCATGAGTGAAAGGATTGCGATCGGTAAATAAGAGCAAGTTTATGGAAAGCTGAAGGAAATGAAGGGATATTCTACATGTAGAAACAAGTCTGCAAGATGAGCAATAGAATCCTCAAGGATAGCATGTGGATATTTTCGGAGGCTAGAAGCAAAAGTCCCGACCTCAGTTTTGGAAGTAGGAATTGAGTTGTTCTTAGAATGATCCTCATGGGGAACGAGAGTCTCTACCTCCTGGGCTTCCTATCGGGGACTATCTGGGTCGATGTCTTCCTCAGTCGCCTTTTCTTTGTCATCAATGTGAATAACACCCACATTATCCTTCGCCTGCAGCTCCTTCCAGTACTCTGTGAGTTGACGACAACTTCTCACCTGAGAATCAATTCCTACCGGGGGCTCAAAGGCTTCATCTTGATTTTTTCATTTTCGGATGCTAGAAGCAGACTTAATGTTTGACAAAGCAGCCGCACAAGATGGCACTTTTTGTGTGAAAGATATTCGTACCGGGAGCCCTGCGAATGGAGAAAATATGTTATCAATGAGTCTTGGGAAGATCGAGATAAATTACGTAGAAATGGAAAGATCAGGGCTAAAGCTTATCATGATATTTTCCCTTTCACCATTCAGAAGTAATATTCTTCCATGACCTAGTGATGTTGGGGGAGGCACGAAGAAGGCTTACCACCCACTCAAAAATTCCTTCAATTAAGTGCGGATCAACTAAAATAGCTGAAAAGTTACAATACTTATATTAGGAAGGGGTTTTCCTTTATTTATAAAGCCAAGAAAATAAGTTTGTTAGGGAAAAGAAAAGATACTCACGGGAAGAATTCCACTCTTTCGGGAAAGGATCCGAAGAAGGCTGATGGATTTGGTCAGTCTTGATTAGAATAAAGCGGGTCAACCAACCTTGATCATGGTTATCCTCTGCATTAATGAGGTTGTGGATTCCCCGAGGGTATAGATGGATAATTCCACCTCATAAAACCCTAGAATAATACAGGAAGAGAATGTGGTCAACAATGAACGGAACATTGGCAACATTGGCTAACATTTGAATGCAGTAAACTAGTCTCCAAATCTAAAGAGAAACTTGGCCTAAGCAAACCTTATACTGACGGTAAAAATTCTCAATGATCTTTGGGATAGGGAGTTTGAAACCAATGGTGAAGGGATAGGTATATGTCATGGAAAACCCTTTAACATGACAATGAACTTGATCAATAGGGTCGACTATTTTGGCAATTATGTTAGAGGAGAAACTACAGTCCTTTACAACAGCAGGAAGAGTTTCAGTCGTTATTTTGTATTCAAAGTTTTCGACATGTTCGTAGTTGGTTTAAACCCGGAGATCTCTTGAAAATTGAAGCCAGAAAGGAGGATTTTGACAGCGGTAGAATGCAAATCAATATTTTGAGTTATAGGAGAAATAGGTTCTTTCTCATGTCGGTGGGTAGGAGTATTGTTATTACCTCAGAAGAATGGGAAGAGGAAGATTGAGTAAAAGACATTGTTGAGAAAGTTTGAAAGAAGGAAGCAAAAGTTCTTAAGAAAATTGGCAAAGTGTGTGGTTGCCTTTTGTGAAACATTTTGGCCTTCTATTTATGGTAAAAAAAATATATAACATTTTTGGAGGTGAAAAGACATGAGCCATCATTACAACAGTTCACGTCAATCAGAGAGATGATTCAGTTGCTGCCATTTCAGAAGCAATAAATGGATGTGATGTTTGACAGGTTCTGTAATCATTATAATTCAAATTTCTCGCTAATACACGAAGCGTCTATTGATTATGTCAAATCCACTTCCCGATTGCACAAGAGTCATGACCAAAAAGTACGGAACTTTCTATATAGGGCAAAATTCGAATATAATAGTTGTACGAATTTTGATGCGACTCGTGAAAATTGATGTTGAGTCAAGTCCAAGTAAGTTTGGAGCATTACCGGTAGCATTCAAATGGTACCGGAAGTGACACGGGTGTAAACGGTATCGGTAATGCAGAATATTGAAAGTCATTTAAATTGTAACGGGCAACCGTTATCAAACCGGTCACACGTCTTTCAATGGAGTTTTAGGTGATAGTCTTTCGCGCCAAGATTGTGAAACAAAGGCCTACCCTTCCACTTTACAGGAATGACATTTATTGGGATATTGATTATTCAATTATTACAACATTTATTCTCTTGTATTAATGAGAGCATATTTTGTAGGTTTTGTACCAGTGTAGCTCATGTATAAATAGGGCACATTGTTCCATTGTAACCCATCAGATTCTAGCTATTACAAAATACTCACTGATATTCTCTTGATTTTTGTGCTTTCATACAAGTTATCATCACTTTACTTAGAATCTGACACAAGGCTGAGACTAATTATTACTTACTTTATGTCGTTAATATTTGTTTTCAGTACAATTCATCTAGAGTTCATATCTAACGTGTCATTTGAGATCTATGTGTCCCTGACCACGTATACAAATTTAACTATACCATTTTACTGGTAAACACATATACCCAAAATTAATTTTTGTGAAGCTCAGTACATAACTTAAGAAATCCATTTTGCTAATTCAAGATGTAGAGAAAATGAAAAATAGCCTGACGAGAAAACAAGCAGATTATTTGAAGTTGCATTTATTAATTAAATTATTTGAAGCATAGTAATTAATTTAGGGCGGCCGTGCAGTGGATAATAGTCTCTGAATGAAGGTGAAAATGGTGGTTGTCACGGTGGTGTTAATGGTGGTGGAAGAAATGGAGGCGTTGGTGATGGAAGAAATGGAGGAAAGGGGTTAAATGGGTTGGGAGGGGTGAGGTGATATGCCATGTGTTCACATCATCAAAATGTCAGTCCACGTGGGATTAGTCATCCACCTTAGACAAACATAACAAAAGAGAGGTATATTTAAGTCACTTTCCTAATCGCGAGAGTATTTTTGAATCCAAAATATAATGGAGGGTAAAATTAATCCGTTTCGTATAGTAGATGGATAAATTTGATCATTTTCCCTTTTGGTATAGTGTGTACATTTATTATAGGGAAAAGGGTAAAAAATATCCCTATTGGTATAGTGTGTACATTTATTATAGGGAAAAGGGTAAAAAATATCCCTATACTTTGAGAAAAAGGGCTAAAAATATCCTCTGTTATGAATTTGGGTAAAAAATATTCCTTTACTTTAAGAAAGGGCTAAAAATACCCATCTCTTAATGGAAATTCCCAAATCATCCAAAATAACCCGATTTCATTTTTTAAATCAGCTCTAAAATATGAAAAATGGTTTTTCTTTTAAAAATCCATTTTTTTAATTAAATCTGGAAAAGTATTTTTTTTTCAAAAATCTATACACTTTTTTTGTTCACATTTTTTTTTACAGAAAAAATAGTTTTTTTCTGATTTATTTTCCCCATATTTTAGAATAAAATTTTTCAGATTTAATTTTAAAAAACAATTTTTTAAAAATTCATTTTTTTCATATTTTGGAGCGAGTTTAAAAAATGAAATCGAGTTATTTTGGGTGATTTGGAAATTTCCCGTAAAAGGACTATTTTTAGCCCTTTTCCAAAGTAGAGGGGTATTTTTGACTCAACTTCATAACATATGATATTTTTAGCCTTTTTATCAAAGTAGAGGAATATTTTTGACCCTTTTCCCTTTAGTATATGACACTAGTGTAGCTAACAAACATAAACCGTGCTCAGATTAAACATAGTTTAGACAAAACAAAAAAGAAACAATTTCAATACTATCATCTTATTGCTCGAATTATATTATGATTGAACATTTTGAAAACTTTTATTTATATTGAGTTCTTACAAATTGTCACAAAATAATAGTGGACGAGGTAGTACAGTATTTCAATTCATACCAACAAACTTAGATGCCATGACTAAGGCTACGTATCGGGTGGTTCGGTTCGGGTTTGAAACTTATCGGTTTGTAGACATGTTAAACCGTTAAGATATCGGTTATTGGGTTATTGGTTAATCGGTTGTTGATCGTTATTGGTTCGGTTATCGGCTTAACCGTTAAGATTTCACACAAAAGTTTTTCAAGAACAAAGAACCTATTTTGAAAACGGAAAGTAGCTTCGTACAACATTATCCAATTGGAATAGGAAAGACGTACGTAAATAAACTTGGACAAAAATGAACCAAGAGACATTGAGTTACATTACACAACACAATAGTCCATCGAGTTGAGGCAAGAATCTAAAGCATATGATCGAAGTAGAGAACTCTTAAAGGTACTAATATGTGAAATTCAAGCAGGAGAATCTGACCAGTTTTAATGGATAAGAAGAGTAAAACATTGAAAAGAACTTCAAATGACTCAAATAAGTAATATTACTGATACATCTTCCATACGAGACGCTCTGATGAAACTCATGTTGTACTTTCTTAGCGATTTCTTCATAAAAAGAATGGATGGTGTAATTGTAATTAAATATCGAAATCTAGTCAAGTGACTTTATATATGGAAGGGTATAATTGTAATTAAATAAATGGTTATCACGTTATTGATTCACCCGTTAACAAAAGTGGTCAAACCGAGACCCGAACCAATGCCCCAATAATCATAAGACACCACCTGATACCCGAACCAATAACCCATTAACTCAAATGATTAACTCAATAACTCAATAATCAATTCGAGTTATTGATTTAACCGTTAATATGCACAGCCCTAGCCATGACAGAAAAATCATAAATGGTGAATTCAGTAGAACCACGTGTTTTATGGTCTAACACAGTATATTAGTGTCAAAAACAAATATAGATAGAGTTATATATGTGTGGTCCTAAACAATTGATATTCAAATATACTTATGAATAATTAAAATTATCCAAATAAACCCCGATATGGCTTCCACTATTAGTGCGAGAGCTATATCTTGAATCTTTTTAATTGTTCAGGAATATATTTGAACCATAAAATAACGGTAGGGATACTTAGGGTACAATAGGTGGAGGACAATTTTAAACCAAATCCAATAGATGAGGAACAATTTTGGTTCTTTTCAAACCTCACTGGCTCAACTCAAAATTCAATGCGTCTAAATTCTAATTTGACCATAACATAAGTGGCATTAATTATATGTTAGAAGTGAGTGATATATCATTCTCTAGGCCTGAAATATGAATGTCTGGAGCTATCCATATGTGAATGCAAGTTGTGAAGAGGACAGTGACAAATTGGCATTTCATGTTTAGCACGGGTACACTCATAAATTGCAAGCAGACAATTCTTTCCATCTATATCTTCTCTTCCATTGATATTTACTCAGATTTGCTGTCAGAAAATATTATTGTGTTGGGTTCATTCATAAGGGTGTTAATTAACCCGTAATGTTTTTTTAGGTTATTACATTGGGAATAGAAAAAAGGGAAAAGGGAGAGGGGATGATTACAATCGGACCCTCACCAATAAGGTGACCTTTTAAACTCTAAAGTGAGATATTATCTAGAGAAGGAGATTTTCCTAATGTTTCTTGTGGAAAATAAACGACGACTAGGGTTAGCTACAAAGTGATACTCCTTGCATCTTTTAGAGGATGTCTACGCTCCAAAATTAAAGACTTCTTCTGCTTTCTGATAATTCCTATCAACCTGAACCGGTAATTCAAGTCGTGGTAGAAAGGGATTCACATTTGCGAGAAGAAACATGTAAGTCGATCTTTGAAACTAGTATTTATATTGGCGATTCGCATTCGCAAGAAGAAACACGTGAGTCTACTAAACTAGTATTTACATTGAATTCCTTAGTCGATTATCTTCCCCCTATTTAATTATTTCGATAAAATTTTATTCATATTCGATGTTTATTTCATACGAATAAATGCAAGATATGTAGTCTTTTTTTCATACATTTATTTAACATTCATGGTTAAATGATATGTATTTTCCCTTTAACTTTTAAATTAAGATTAAGTAGGTTGTTGGACATAGATTTCAAATATTTTTCAATATATTTGAAATTTATGACTTTGGAGTTGAAGATGTAATTGTGTTTGGTTATACTACTTGAAGAGGTAAGAAAATAATACTTTATTTGAAATGTTGAAGATGGAGTTAGAAAACAAGTTTGAAGTACTTTTTTTAAATTTATATTCAAGTTGGATTTGAAATTTTATAATCAAACATTGATTTTGAATAAAGTAAAAAATTATTCAAAAAAAAACAAGAAGAATTCTCATGGCTTAACGCCCTTAAATTATGTGAATATTTACTTATATACATATCCCTTTTAGATTTTTCCTTGGGCATTTGATGAAGATAATCAATCAGTAGGCCAGCTTTTGATTCTTCTTCTTGGATCATGCGCTTTGCTTGCGGCTTCTCCACGTTTTTCTTTTTCACAAAATGGATTGATGCAAAGTTGCTTTCGGAGCCTGATCTTTTAGCTCTCAAGCATTTCCATTTCCCCTTTTGGATTGTTTCACATGCATGTCATAACTTTCTGCTTTATGGTCTTCCATGGGCGGATGTACCTCTGGGAAAGTGGTGTAACGTGACATCGCTTCTTCGAAATTTTGTATATTTTGTATAATCATACTAGCAGATGTAGTGTTACCTTATAAATTTGTCTTTTAATTTCTTGTACTCCGATTATCGTATTAGTTTGATGTATTTACTATTAAAATTTCTCCATTAATGCTTATTTATAGTATTTTGTCATGATGTCTTTACTTCACTTTATTTCAATTTCTTCAAACTTTATCGGACCTTTTATGTCATGATTTCTCTTGAACTGAGAGTCTTTCGGAAACAATCTCTCTACCTCCAAGGTAGATGTAAAATCTGCGTACACTCTACCCTCCCTTAACCCCGTCGTGTGAAATTACACTTGGTTCAACAAGTCATTTCTCCTTTAGTTGGCGGATCGAGCCATATTGTGAATTATTAGTTGGTTTCTATTTTTCATCATGCTTTTACCTTTATATTTGTCAAATTTGCTTTCGAAAACGTTTTTCTTGATTTGAAGGTCTATCGAAAATAACCTCTCTATCTCACACAAAGTAGGGGTAAGCTCTGCGTACATCCGTTCTCCTCAGACCCCACTTGTGAATCACATTGGACATGTTATTGTTATTGAATTAATTCCTATCTCTCTTTAAAAAAAATAGTTGCGTGCAGAGATCGAACCGACAACTTCATATGAGGTTAAAAAACAAGTGAAACATTAGCCAAAGCTACATTCAGGTTTAATGCAGAGTGACCTTGTTATTACAATCCGAGTTATAGGTAGGATTCTCTGCATACGACTTAAATACACACGATAGGATATTGTAAGAAGCAGAATGGTCGTGTTATTACATTCTACCGAGATTTTACCCTTTATCGCTTTTATATATATATAGTCTTAAGTGTACATGCGTTGCATGTGTGTATCACGTCAATATAAAAGATCGTATACAGAAAGAATGAAATATACAACATATTAATTGAATATGCAAATTATATTCATTTAAATCGAGAAAATATGTGTTATTTCAAATGTAATATATAGTTGTCCATATATAAAAGCTAATGTGCTGCAAAAATAGCTCAATGTTTTGAAATTGTTTGCTTATTTATTTTCATTGCATATCGCAAATATGTTAAAAATTATTTTTGTATTCTTAAAACATAAAACAGTAAAAAGGCAGGTTCTCATCTAACAAAAGCGCACACACAAACTTTTCTAAACATACATTTTTTTAGAACTACCCAAATACCAAAATTAAAGGAAATATTTTACTTCGACGACATAATCTAACATAAACCATCATAAGTGTTTATTTGATTCATCCTCTAAAGTTAACTTAAGCGTCATCTTATTATGTTGATACAGGATACCATAATCAAAACTGAAATTTACAATTGACATGTTCATTCTGACTATGATCTTATTCGAATTGACAAAAAGAAAAATCTACATCATGTGATAATTTTATAGTTCTTTTCAGCCAAGAATAATCACTACTCACCTTATTAGACCAATGACTCATGAGGATTTGTTGGAAATTAGCCTTTGGTGGGAGTTGCGACCGACCAACTTTAACGGCTTAAACACTAGTGTTACGTATGTTGGAGAATCCGGTTCTTCACACATGCATGATGTACTAAGTACGTAGATAACCGTAGGGCCAAGAATCGTCAAATTTCATTGAGAAATGAAAGAGATATTGGTTCACGAAGTGAGGTGTTTGAAACATGAAAAGTGTGGTGTGGTGTTGTGTTCAATTCTCCCTCATCGGTAGAGGAAGAAAGAATTGTTGTGTATATAAGACTTGAAATTGGTTTGGGGTTTGGGACCCCAAGGGGTATCCCATGTGTTTAAAGGAGGGAGGATCTAGATGTGCTTCGGTTCAAAGAAAGACCACACGCGCGCCGCCGCCACCCGTCCGGTCCGGGGCCGCGGGATATTATCTTTTTGGGCCAGAGAACTTTTCCAGAAGTACAGTTTGATCCCAGAAGCTTCAGATGTACAGTTTGGACCAGAATTCTTTCAGATGTACAGTTCGGTCCCTAAAGTTTCAAGATGTACAGTTTGGTCCCTGAAGTTTTCAGAAATTCAGAATTTCGGCAGACAGGAACAGAAATGTCCAGCACTCAATTCAGCCATTTATTTTGGCTGAATTACTCCTCCTATAATGGCCAAATCCGTTGGTCTTTCACCCTTTAATTTGGTGGCTTTACTACCTCTATAATGGTCATTATTTGGCCAATAATGGCTGTTATGGAGGCAGTCAAACAATCCCTTCATCACCTATATAAACACCCCTTACACCATTGTTGAGGCACACTTGATATACACGAAAATATACAATCAGAAAATCAGTTCTTCCTATAACTTCCAAGCATCATTTCTTATTCAATATTCTTCACGGTAGCTCTTGAGTTTCCTTTGCTCAATTGTTCCATTGTTGTTTTATCTTGGGAGACGAATTGTCCGGGACGTATAAAGGATACATACGGGGCAATATTGTCTTAAGGACAGAGTGCCACACTCGACTCAGCAAAAACCAAAGCAGTTTCCGGTCTTCTTGTTCAACAAATATTGTAATTTCAGTTTTGTTGTTATATTGTAATTTTCAGTTTTCTAGTTGAATTGTAATTTCAATTCTTACATAAGCAGTTACTTGTAATTTCCGTTCTTGCAAATCCTTGTAACCCAACAGGATTTACCTACAAGGCGCTACTTTGTCGATTATTTTTCCTCATTAGTTTGCAACATGCTTTTCAAAATTCTGTACACATAATATTGGATCGAACAAAATTTGATATAGCAGAGTGTAAATTAGACTAAAATACATACCTGATAGAATATCATTTGAATATATAAGAAATTAGACAAAAGTCTCGTAATCGATTTTCATCTCTATTTCTGTTTGTTTTGTTATTTTTTTTCTTTTTAATTATTGTTAGCACCAACTTAGTAGGAAAAAATCTCCACTTGAAAAATTACAATCTTTAATAAGTGAAAAGAACACCAGATTTAACTCTATGAATATAATTAGTACAATTAACTATTACCTGATCGTCTAGGGAGAAAATTTCGGCCGACGATGCTCTCCAACAGCGGAGACTTCCCGGAATCCTAAGTCACCATAATCCAATCAAAGAAAAAAGCATAAAATTTGAGAATCTAAATAACCTTGAATATAAAGTAAGTTTATCAAATGGTTGTAGAGGAATTTGTTAATGTTGGTTTTGGTGTTGTGACATTTGACCCAACATATCTTTTGAAGTATTGATTTGAATGTATAAAAATGTTGGGACAAATGTCATAACATTCGGACCAACATTTTCTCATAACAGTTTTGCCTTACTTCACGATAAGTAATAATATTTTACTGTGGGGTAAAGTAGACTTATGTGTGGTGAATTGGAGCTATGTAAAACGTGGGAGAAAGAGTCAAAACTTGGGGAAGAAGTCGAGTGAAAAACAAGTCAAAGTTGTTGAGATTTCGACTCAATGATCCTCTCTAACAAACACACAAGCTGCCCACCTTTCCCTCAACCTTCTCAACCGATCGGTGAGTTTTTCAATAAAGACTCTACTATAAAAAGAGAGGCTACAAGGGTGAATCGATATCCAGAAACAGATTGTAAAAATATCAAGAGAACTCTCGAGAATTCATCTCAGAAAACTGGATCACAAGTGTTGCCTGGGCGTGTCGACAACATTCTGTCCAACATTACAATTGTAGTTTAGATTATAGATTAACTTTGTATTGAGCAATTGTAATGAGATGTTGTCTATGTCTATTTAATTAGATTTTTCAGGCAGAAGTCATCTGCGACTTCAACATTTAATTTCTTTCTGTTTCATCTTGTAAAATTGTAAAGAAAGGAATTTGTAATTTTTGTATATAAGAAATATATACAATACTTTCGGTCATTGACCGTCATAAGTTATATAATATATATAACATATGTAAATTTTAAACTGTTGTGTTCTTTAAATTTCTGTTGCATTGCTCTTTAAAGTTTTCAGTGTTTACTAAAGTGTTATCACTGGTGTCGGACGCTATTATCGCCGACATTCGGAAACTGAATTGGCATTCGAGCTAGTTTATTTCCAGTGTGTTTTTATTGTTCTATAGCATACCCGGGCTCAATAAGTGGTATCAGAGCCAACACTTAACACAATAAGTGTTTGGTCCTGCTATTTAAAGCTATGGATCCGGCAAATCCAACGATTGGTAGGCTTCCCATTTTAGATGGTTCAAACTATGTCTATTGGAAGATCCGCCTACGTTCTCATATCAAATCAATTGATGTTAGAGCATGTAGATCTATAACCAATGGATATGTTGTTCCTATGTTGCCATCGGATGAGGAAGGTAACATTTTTGTTAAACCTGAATCCGAATGGACTGCGGAAGAAACCAATAATGCAAGCTTCAACGAGAAAGCCTTAAATGCAATTTTTGGATGGGTTGATCTTTACATGTTCAAACCCATACAAAACTGTTCTACGACTAAAGATGCATGAGATACTTTACAAACTCATTGTGAATGTAGCTCAAGTGTTCATCGGATGAAGCTACGCATGCTCATGAGTATATATGAACGTTTAAGTATGAAAGAAACAGAGGACATCAAATTCTATTTTGAAAAGTTGAATGACATCTCTAATGAATGTCAAGTTCTTGGTGCTCCTTTAACCAACACTCAACTTGTGGAAAAGGCACTCCGTTCACTTCCTGAAAAATTCAATATAAAGATTTATGCGATTGAAGAAGCTCACAATCTTGCTACAATGAACCTTCATACCTTAATGAGCATTCTCAAAACCTATGAAATGAACATTGCAAATCAAAGGGAATTGTACAAGAACAATAATGTAGCACTTCAAGTCCAATCCTTGGAGAATCAAATCGAAGAAGAGGATGAGAACCTTGAAGAAGTTGGTGACGGTGTTAATGTTGCCCTCCTCACTCAAAAATTCAATTCGATGGTGAGAAAATTCAACAATGACAGAAATATATTCAAATCCAAAGAACACCAAAACCAAGACTTCAATCAAAAGTCTACCAAATCCCTTCTAATTGTTCAAAGAGGAAATTAGCTGAAGAGAACCAACTCAGATCATTCAAAATTTAATCCCAAACAACTCAAATCCGTGCAATGTCATGCATGCTCGGGTTGGGGTCATTATGCTAATGAATGTGCAAATACTCTGAGAAAATTTGGTAAGAGTCTATGGGTTTCTCTGAGTGACGATAAAGAAGAAGATGAAGGAGATCAAGAAGTCGAATCACAAGCAATGTTGGCTACTATTTTCGAACAGTCTTTATCAGACAATGTAAATGTCACCAACAGTGTTGTCTCAAATGTCACAACCTTTGCCTCAACATTAGCAACGACATCTACATCCCCAGCAACATCCGAGAGGTACGAATTCTTTAACTATTCTGATGTTAATTACTTTAGTTGTTTTATTTCTACTAGTGATACTGATTGTGAGAATCAAGGTGATTCCAAAGATGATATGATTAAGAAATTGCAAAATCTATTTAAAGACTTAATCATAGAATCCAAGCATCTTGACACAAATGTAAAATCTTTAACTCATGAGAATGTAGATCTAAAAGGAACAATAACTCGACTAGAGGTTGCGCTTACCAAAAAGGATGTTAAATTTGGTAAGATCAGTGCAAAACTGGATTTAGCCGAAGCAACCATCCGTAAACTCAACACAGGAACTTCAAAATTGAATGAAATACTCAACTTTAGTAAACCTTCACATGCAGGAATTGGGTACAAAAACTCTCTCAAAACCACATGCTCAAATCTCTGTGATAAAAATGAGAAGATTTTCTTTGTAAAGGAAAAATGAATAAATAATAGGTTCTCATATATGTCAAAGAATATGATGTTTGTATGTCATCACTGTAACTCCCATGGACACTTAAAACCATACTGTTTCAAACTTCAAGATTCTGTGAGCAAAATGTTGCCTAAAAGATTGTCCAACATTTTGGATAACATTCGAAGCAACACTTCTGAGCCGAAAGGTAAAAAAATATTTTAAGAGAGTTTGGGTTCCAAAAAAGGATGTAACATGTAATGTTGCTATAACTGCATTAAGAACTAACATTTCAGGTTCTTTGTATTTTAATAGTGGATGTTCTCGCCATATGACATGTACAAAGGAGTTTCTAAAAAACTATGAGGCATTCAATGGAGGTAACGTAACTTATGGATGTGGCAGTAAAAGCAAAATAATTGGAAAAATGATCTTGAATGTTCCTGCATTTCCATCACTAAGAAATGTCTTACACGTTGAGGGCTTAATAGCAAATTTGATTAGTATAAGTCAACTGTGTGATGACAATCTTGAGGTAAAGTTTAATAAGAATACTTGTAAAGTTACGAATGAAGCTAACTTATGTGTCATGACAGGTACAAGGACATGTGACAATTGCTATCTTGTTGCAAGACAAGAAACATGCAATAATGTTAGGATCGATGACACAACAATGTGGCATCAGAAGTTGGGGCATGTCAACTACGGTAATTAGAAAGATTGATCTCATATGAAGCAGTAAGAGGCATTCCCAAACTGAGTCCCAAAGGTAAACCAACCTGTGAAGATTGCATGAGAGGTAAGCAAACCCGTATTTTTCATAATGTTGTTCATTATGATGGACAACATTCATGTACGTCTCACTGTTTTCAATTATTTCACATTGATCTTATGGGTCCAATTGAGGTAAACAGTTTAGGAGGCATGAGTTATTCCTATGTGATTGTAGATGATTTTTCTAGATATTCATGGATATATTTTTTGAAAGAAAAATCACAAACTTTTGACATGTTTAAAATCTTGCACTCTAGAATAAGGAATCTGTTTCATTCTCCTATTTTTCGGATCAGATCCAACCATGGAAAAGAATTTGAAAATAGTTCATTCACAAAATTTTGTGAGAAAAAAGGAATTTTCCATGAGTTTTCTGCTCCCAAAACTCTTCAACAGAATGGGGTAGCAGAAAGAAAGAATAGAATATTGCAAGAAATGGCTAGAGTGATGCTTAGTTCAAAATATTTGTCAAAATATTTATGGGCAGAAGCCTTGAATATTGCTAATTACATCGCTAATAGAGTCTATTTAAGGCTTGGAACAAAAATGACACCCTATGAGATTATAAATGGAAAGAAACCTAACTTGCGCTACTTTGATGTTTTTGGGTATATTTGTTACATTTTAAATGATAGAGATCATTTGGCAAAGAGTGACAAATGAATTTTTATTGGCTATTCACAAAATAGTCATACTTATCGAGTATAAAATCTGATATCCAAAACTATACAAGAGTTTGTAATTGTTATTTTTGGTGATCTTTCTGATTTTACAGGAGATACAACTGAAAATAACGTTATAGTTTCAGTAAGAAATAAGCATATTGCAGAAGAATTAGATGTTGCCCCAAATGTTGCCACACCTGAAGCAATATCTGAACCTGAAACAGAGATCACAGAGGCCATGGATGAGGACTCAAATGCCGAATTACTAGATCAAGTTCGAAGGGACCCCTCATCGAGGATTAGGAAGAATAATCCAACGGGTCAAGTGATAGGGGGAATTTTTGAGGGAATTAGAACAAGATGGAAAGAACAAACTCAATTACAGAGATATGGTAAGGTATGTGTGTATGTCTACCATATACCAAGAGGTTAGTCTTTCTTGTTTATATCTACTTTAGAACCTAAGAATGTTTCAGAAGCACTTAATGATAATTTTTGGATTCAAGCAATGCAGGAAGAACTTGAACAATTCTCTCGAAATGAAGTCTGGGACTTAGTTCCTCGTCCAAATAATAAAATGTAATTGGAACTAAATGGATTTTTAAAAATAAATCAGAGGAATCGGGAACACTTGTGAAAAACAAAGATCGTCTAGTTGCTCAAGGCTATACTCAGGTTGAAGGAATCGATTATGTCGAAACCTTCGCACCTGTGGCTAAAATTGAGTCAATTAGATTGTTACTTGCTATTTCTTGTTGTCTGAAAATTACTTTACACCAACTGGATGTTAAAGGTGCATTCTTAAATGGTTATCTTGATAAGGAAGTCTATGTTGAACAACCAAAAGGATTTGAAGATCCTCTTCATCCACACTATGTTTACAAGCTCAAAAAGGCACTGTATGGATTGAAGCAAGCCCCTCGGGCATGGTATGGTCATCTAACTAACTTCCTTCTTGATTATGGTTTTAATCGTGGTGAAGTTGATCGTACTTTATTCATTAAACTTCATGGTGTAGATATTATTATTGCTTAAATCTATGTAGATGACATAGTCTTTGGTTCGACCTCACAGTCTTATCTAAAGTTATTTGTAGAAGTTATGTCATCGACATTTGAGATGAGCATGATTGGGGAATTAACTTTTTTCTTAGGCTTGAAGATTAAACAAAGTGAAGATGGAATCTTCATCTCCCAGAGCAAATATGTTAAGAATCTAGTTAAGAGATTTGGGTTGGAAAATGCTAAATAAATGAAAACGCCAATGGGATCTTTGCAGAAGGTATGTAAGGATAATGTTGGTGAAAATGTTGACCCAACCTTGTATCGATCTATGATAAGTAGCCTTCTATATCTTACTGCAAGTCGCCCATATATTATATTTAGTGTTTGTGTTTGTGCTCGATTCCAAGCTTGTCCCAAACTTTCCCACTTAAATGTTGTGAAACGTATTATTCAATATGTCTCTGGCACATGTGAGTTGGGAATTTGGTATTCCAAAGACACTAATCCTAACTTAATAGGATTTAGTGACTATGATTAGGCTGGATATGTGGATGATAGAAAGAGTACAAGTGGAAGATGTTTTTATTTTGGCAATAATCTTGTTTCATGGTATAGTCGTAAACAAAATTGTGTCTCACTTTCAACCGCTGAATCTGAATATGTAGCAGCTAGAAGTTGTTTCTCTCAATTAATATGGCTAAGACACATGTTAGACGACTATGATTTTTCTAGCAACATTTTGATTTTGTACTGTGATAATCTGAGTGCTATAAATATTTCCAAAAATCTAGTTCAACACTCACGTACATAACATATTGATATTAAACATTACTTTTAAGAGATTTAGTAAAAAAAATAGCTAGTTCAAACTGAACATGTTGACACTCTTCATCAACTAGCTGAAATTTTTACAAAAGATTTGGACCATGAGAGATTTTCTAGTTTGAAGAAATCTCTTGGTCTTTCTAATCTCTAAAAAGGCATTTTTGGTGAATGTCAGCTGAAACATTGTCTAACATTTAAGGTGACATTTACCTATGAAATATCATAAACTGATTATTATTGTTGTATAGTGCATAACTTTTGGTCACACAAGCATCATCCTTCAAAAAGAATAAGTTATCAATGTGATACCGTTCTCTGCGATGATATATATATATATATCATAAAAAAGAGTATCAAAATAATGCAAAGCCTTAACAAATGATTGGCAACTGTGCAAAATGGACAAAGCCCTTTGAAAAGATACCATTCATATTTTATAGGAGTATCGAGTGCTTCAAAAGAAATTTTGAAAATACTAAATTAAGTATTCTCACTTATGACACGAGAAACCTTTTTGTATGTATTTTATGATTTGACCAAGGACACTATAGGAAAATGTTACATTGGTCCAGTGATCAAATTCATAACATACGTATAAAATGTGTCTTAATTTGTTGCCAATACGAAAAATTCTTGAGGGATCAAAATACTTGTGTCATCTAGAATGTTGCCAACATTGTTGTTGACATTTTCAGATTATGATATTTGTTGGGATGTTGTTCTTAACTTATTTCAGAAAAATCAGATTTTTCTCCCTATGATTATGCCTTATTTTTATAGGAATTTTAAACTTTAAAATGATAAGATACAATTCCTACCGTGATGCTCATCATATTATCCCAAAATTTTAGGTATAAGTTATTAGATAAATCTCAAACACCTAAAACTAAGGATTTTTGTTGCTTTGAAAGATTTGTCATGCATATAAAATCCTTTCATTTGCATTTTTTTGTGATATCCGATTTTCTCTATTAAAAATAAAAAAGGGAAAAAATCACATGACTCCTCGGGTATTACCCTACCTACCCGATGGATTATTCACCATTCCATTCTTCTTCCTCAATCACAAACCCTAATTTCTCAAAACTCTCTCCACAATTCTCACCAATGGAAACTTCTCCTGTGTCAGAACCCATGTCAGCCAACATATCTTCCATCACTCCAATGAGCACTAGTCCTCCATTGAACACACATATGCAACCGGGCCATTACTCTTCCTCAAATTCCCCAGAGGATCTGTCTAGGGCGTTAGTGTTTAAGGGTTTCGATGAACCCTTGGATATTAGCTACCCTGGAGATGACAACAACCCCATTGATGTAGATGAAACCACTGATTTTACATCCTTGGGTAAAAGGATCATATCATCTACCTTCCCTACTCGCCAATCGAGTAGAGTGTTCGAGAAAAATGTCCGAGAAGATTCAAGTAGCAAAAGAACAAAATGAGAATCCTCTAAAACCGTCTACTCGAGCAGTGATAGTGAAAGTACGGACTCCATTTTCTCAACTGATGATGAACCTTTAACTTCTGAACCACAAGATGTGTCTCTGGAAAGGGAAATCCCAGATGAAACTCCCTTAAAACAATTCTTTTCAAAAGGAGTTCCCAGGGCTACAATGTCAAGTGCTACACCAGATGTTGCCACAGATGCCGCATTATCTCAGGCAACATTCCAGCCAACATCTGAAGAGGCACACACCCCAACTTCCTCCAACAGTACCGAATTCATCAGCCTAGACTTGTTTGGTTCAGACAATGAGGTATCTGCTTTCTCCGATAAATTTTACTCTAAAGCTAAACATGATAAATGAGACTATTATAAAAATAGAGTAATTAGGTCTGAAAGAGAGTTAGATATTGCCTCATGCTCTGAATATGGTTTGGTAGAATTTCTGGAAGACATGCAGCTTCTGGGCTCTGTTACTGGAAAGAACCATATGTTGATGAGATTATAAGGTTGTTTTATGCCAATTTAAACTCTGATATAGATGATACCTCATCAAAGAAATTTGGGAAGGTATATCTCTATACCAAAATTTATCAATTTACACATTCAATCATCAATCAATGCATGAGTCTTAATACTGAAGAGCGAGTGAAAGGAACAGAAAGAGTAACAGTAAGCAAGGATACAATGATTGAATATCTCTCTGGAGGTATATTGAAGAAATGGATCCCTAGATACCCAGCATCAAAACTCACTGGCTTATTTTCCACCCTCCATAAAATTGCTATTCACAATTGGCTTCCCTCTTTAAATGAGTCAGTTGTGACAACTGAACAAGCCTCCATACTGTTTCAAATTGGGAAAAGATTCAAAGTTGATTTAGGGAAAATGATCTTCTATCAAATTGCCAACCTGGCAGAAAAAGAGTCAACTTTCATCCTTCATTTTCCCTCTCTGATCTACAAAATATTAATTATCCAAGGCATTGAGCCTATGAGATGAGACACTTTGGGGAAAGCTCCTGAACTTTACACTGTCAACAAGAGCAAAGAGGGAGTGATTGACCTACCTTGGAAAAAAGAAGCAGAAAGGGAGAATGTTGTCAGGAATGTTCCTAACATTCAGGGCAACACTGGTCTAATGTAATCTATATTGTCCACAAATTGGCTTGTGGAGCAAATTGCAAAAATCAACCTACAAATTATTGAGGTTGATACTGCCAGAGATGCCCTGGTTCAAGCCAGAGACCATTTCTTGCTTCTGCTTTCTTCACAAAAATGGGGAGATGATTCTATATATGGGGAGCAAAGAGAAGAGGGTGAAGGTACGAGTGTAGAATATGCTGCTGCTGAAGAAGTTATGGATGCTGCTATGTAGTGAAAAGAAGTTGTTGTAAGGAAAGTCTTGCTGAAGAGGCTGAGATTGAAGGCCGAAGCTGAAGCTGCTAGGCAGAGGGAGAAGCAAGCTGAAGTGGTTATGCAGAAGTAGAAAGCTGCTGGAAGTTGTTACTGTTGCATAATGAGCAAGGGAGAAGTTACTGCTGTTGATGATTTTTTTATGGATTTTTTTTGTTTTGGCTATTAGGTGATGTGGATGGTTATCTTGACAATGCTCTATTCTGACAATGTTTTTCTTGATTGTGTGGATGACCTATATGATGATATCATTTCTTCTAATCCTATAAGAGTGGTGTATACATGTTTGCTTGTATGTCATTTTAATCATATAGAGTGGTATATACATGTTTGCTTGTATGCCATCACAGGTTAAGGGGGAAAGTGTCAATAGTCATAGGTATTGGAGAGTGTCTGCGACAAAGCACTAAGTCATTTGTACCCGTTGAAATGTGTTTTGTGAAGAAAGGCAAAAAGGGAGAGATTGTTAATGTTGGGTTTGGTGATGTGACATTTGACCCAACATATCTTCTGAAGTACTGATTTGAATGCATAAAAATGTTGGGACAAATGTCACAACATTCGGACCAATATTTTTTCATAACAGTTTTGCATTACTTCACGATAAGTAATAATATTTTACTGTGGGGTAAAATAAATTTAGGTGTTGTGAATTGGAGCTGTGTAAAACGTGGGAGAAAGAGTCAAAACTTGGAGAAGAAGTCGAGTGAAGACAAGTCAAAGTTGTTGAGATTTTGACTCCATGATCCTCTCTAACAAACACACAAGCTGCCCACATTTCCCTCAAACCTTCTCAACCAATCGATGAATTTTTCAAGGAAGACTCACTACTATAAATAGAGAGGCTACAAGGGTGAATCGATATCTAGAAACAGATTGCAAAAATATCAAGAGAGCTCTCGAGAATTCATCTCAGAAAACTGGATCACAAGTGTTGCATGAGCGTGTAGACAACATTCTATCCAACATTACAATTGCAGTTTAGATTCTAGATTAGCTTTGTATTGAGCAATTGTAATGCGTTGTTGTCTATGTCTATTTAGTTAGATTTTTCAGGCAGAAGTCATCTGCGACTTCAACATTTAATTCCTTTCCGTTTCATCTTGTAAAATTATAAAGAAATAAATTTGTAATTTTTGTATATAAGAAAAATATATACAATACTTTCGGTCATTGACCGTCATATGTTATATAATATATATATAACCTATGTAAATTTTAAACCGTTGTGTTCTTTAAATTTTTGCTGCATTTCTCTTTAAAGTTTTCTGTTTTTACTATGGCTGGTCAGTGGGCCGGGACGGCCCGACCTCATCCCGAGCCCGACCCGACACCGCCCCGACCCCGCCCCGACCCCGCCCCGACCCCGCCCCGACCCCGACCCCCATTAGTATTAAAAAAAAATCAGTAGCGGGACTCGAATCGGGACGGGACAATGTCTCGTCCTGACCCGTCCCGAGCCCGCCCCAGGCCCGCCATACCCGAGCCCGCCCCGAGCCCGCCCGTAGTCCTCCCTTTGCAAATATAGTCGTTGCACCAATGACCATTTTAAATTTTGGCCGTTGGGCAACGACCATTTTTGGCCTCCCCCCTCCTCCAACCCCCTACCCCTTAATATTTATTTTTAACCCATAAGTTATTATATTTACACTTTAACCCAATTTTCCAACTAAAAATAACTCATTTTCTCTTCATCTTTCTCACAAATTTTCCTACAATCTCTCTAATCTCTCAATATATCTCTATACAAGTCTACATTGTTTATTAAATATTCAATTTTATTTATTCATTTGGGAATTGGGAGTGAAGTTGGCAACTAGCTTGAGGATCTTCCATCGAGCAAAGTTTCAATTTTCAACCTCTCGATTACACGTCGACGTTACGTCGGCGTTTGGTACATTCGTTCCTTCATTAAATTATTATTGTATGCTTATTTTATTTAGCGCACTTAATTTTATTATCTTTAATTATTTATTATCATAATTAAAATGGAAGGATTAAGAGGTATGTTTAAGGGTAAGGGTAAGGGTGATTCTTCTAGTAGGGGCAACCAAGACAAGAGTACTTCTTCTAGTTAAAGATAATAAAATTATCAAGCAATTAGAACAAGTTTTTTTGAGAATGTAATTTTTTTAATTGCAATTTTATTATGTAATTTGCAACTTTTGGACAACACCACAAAGTTGAAATTTAGACAATTGTATTTGTATTACAAAAAAATCATATGTCTATTAAATAATATAAGAGGCGCAAAAACAGCCTTGGGATATTTTTATTACACTATCTTGTCTTGTTTATTGAGTTTTTTTTTATACATATGTTATTAAAAAAAAAAGAAAAAGGAAAACCCGCCGGAACCCGCCCCGATCCCGACCCGACCCGATTCCGACGGGATCGGGACGGGACTGGAGCAAGTCCCGCCAGACCCGACCCCGACCCCGCCCCCTTCGCCCGTCCCGCCCCGACCCGCCAAACCCTGCCCACTGGCCAGCTATAGTTTTTACTAAAGTGTTAATCACTGGTGCGGACGACATTATCGCCGACATTCGAAAACTGAATTGACATTCGAGTTAGTTTATTTTTAGTGTATTTTTATTTTTCCGTAGCATATCCGGATCCAACGGACTTCATTTACTGTATGATACATTACATCTTGCAATCAAAGGTATGACTGACTAATGTCTTCTATGCCCCAATTATTAGAACCCGATGCCAATAGTTCATAGAATTTCCCGACTTCTCCTTGCTTGCCAATAGTTGGAGAACTACAAAAAAACAAGAACAATGACACGAAATTAACCATCAAAACTAACTCAACTCCATAAAAACAGGTATACCATTACAAACACAAAATAATTATCTACAGACTCTCATGTACACAAAATAACCAAAGCAAATATAAACTGACAAAATTAGATATACATAAAAGCTCGTAAAAACACTTTAAAATAGATGTAGAAGAATGATTCTGGCCACTGAGGACAACCATTTTAACCATTTAAACTATAAAAAAATTATAATTAAAAAAAATACAATCTCAAAAGAAAAAGCTGCCAAACATGATCTTAAGGAGATTTTTTTAACCCATTACTAAAATTCTTTTATAGATGTACATATGCACTTTGGTAACCCTAATAGAATTTCATTTGCCTTCAAAATCTAAAAATAGCATTCAATAACAACTCTATTTCTTAAAAAATAATTATATAAGGAAATAATTAGAAAAAATGTGAACCTTCACGTTGTAATAATTAATAACAACGCGGACTGACGTTGATGGACAGTCAGTAATTGAAAGCTACCCTTTTTCCTTCTTTTCCTTTTTGTTGACTTAAATTATCAATTAGGTTTAATATTATAAAAATAATTATATAATAAAAAAGGAAGGGAATTCTATTCTTTCCTTCATTAGGATATTAGCCAACGGGTTTTTAGGCCCTTTAATTGGGATAGAATTAAATTAGAAGTGTGGTATTTTCTTCCCTTTTTAACCTACTACAATTACTCTTCATTAATTTTAGCAAAACAAAAGGAGTTTTCCACATATCCTCTTCTTCTTTTTCTTTTTTTATCGTGACCTTATTAAATTTAGTTAGTTTAGGTGAAATAATAGTAAAGTTAATTAAATAATAATTTGAGTAAAATAGTAAATACAACTTTATCTATTGCAGAGTCTTTTAATGAAAGACAAAAGTTCAATCATCATTTCTAAGGCCCTTCGTGCTTTTAATATAACTAGTGAATGTATTTGCGCTTCGCGCGGTCATTAAAGTAAATCCCATTAAAAGATATTAGTTGTATTAAAAATTTTGGGATAGAGAAAAAAATTAGTAGTAATTACATATGTTGTTCAAAAATAATATTATTAATTATTATAAAAAATAATATTTAGAGATTTTGAAATTTTTTACTAATTTAATTATTTGTACAATAACATTTTACGTAATTTTACATTGAGATTTAGGGCTTATACAGTTGTAAAGATCAGAAAAACAATATTAGCTATTTTAATTATAATATTTTTAGTAGTTGTATTTAAACTCTTGCATATAGATAAAAACGTTTCTATTCAATTTCTGTTTAAAAGTTCCTCATATATGAATTTAAATATCATAAGAATGTGTGTCTATCATTACTCATATTTAGATGGGCTTTAATGAGAAAGGGACAAAAAAAGATAGAAATTAATAATATATATTTGGGACAAAAAAATATAAAAAATAACAATATGTCTTTTGGTCTTCAATTCTTCAAAATGAATAAAATTAGCATGAAAAATACTTTAAAAGATATTTTTTATTTTTTAAAAAAACACAGTCACTAACTTTTAGTATATTCTTGACAAATTATTAAAAAAAAATCTTTGACTCAAATTTTCAATTCTCACCCCTTTATTTATATCTTCAATTTTAAATTTGCGTAGACAAATTGGAGTAATAAAACTCGATAATTCTGAATTCTTATTATGATTTTCAATATAGAACTCTTTAATAACATTATTACAATTTTCTTAATTTTAGTTACACTTCAGTTGAACCTTTATAGGGAGCAAGATTAGTATTACTTTTTTTTAGAAAGTTAATCACGATTAAGCACGAGAAAGAAAGTACTAACGGAACATATCCCTTTTGTTAAGGAATTTTTTAAAAAGTAATCATTAACTCAATTAGAAAATATGAACAAAAAAAAACAATGCGACAAATTTTGCTAGCAAATAACTACCATTTTATTCCTCAAAAAGAAAAAAAATATTGTAATTTTAGTAATGTTACTACACAATGAAAAAACATAATTTTATTCATGTAGGGACCATCACATTTTAACTACTTCACATGTGATGCAAAACTAATAAAGTTAGTTTCTCTATCTCAATTGACAATATTTTGAAATATCATCAATATAACACCAAAAGTTGAAATTCTGATTCAACGCGCCTCTAATCTTCAGTCTTTTGAAACACTTCTAATATATGTGTTAAACAAAGCAATATACATGTGATATACACTAAATATACATCAGTGTATATCACATATATATCACTGATGTAGCTTGGGCTTTACATTGACCAAAAAGGATATAAGCAGTGGGCTTTCGGCCGATCCCAAGGATTAAAGTGGGCTTTTAGGCTTTTACTAAAGCAAAGGAGTTATTATTGTATATATGGTATATATATTTGTAGTATATTGTAAGGAAAAGGATACCTTAATTGGTATTATACACTTACCATAATTGTATAGTTTAGAATTATGGTAGAATAAAAATTTAGAAGTAGAATAGGAAAAGGATTTTATTATGAAAATATGTAACTTGTATATATAGCCTTTCAATTAATGAAAACAATCAAGGATTATTTCTTTCATGGTATCAAGAGACTAGGTCTACACAAAAGTTTTCTCTCAACTTTTGCCATTGTGGTAGAACCCCCCCAAGTTTTCTTTCCAAAAGTTTGTCTTCCGCCTCAAAAACCTCTCTTAAATTTAACCTCCTTCCTTGTTCTTTCAAATATGTCTAAGAACAATTTTCACTCCTGCCCTCACGGTTTCTAATAACAGCCTCGGTGTCCATATTGTCCTTGAGATGGAAGCGTTCAATATCTGCAATAGGCGGAGTTGTTTAAAATTCACGCTATATCTTATCAAGTTATTCCTCACATCATTCCTCCCGCTAGACCCCTTCTGCGGAGGATCCTGAGTTATGGATTACACTTGATACTACCGCTCTTCGGTGGATATCGCCACCTGATTTCGTGGGACCTTCTGCAGGCGATTATGGAGCCCGATACCACGGCTGTAGCGCCGAATGGAATTGCGTGGACATATTCCAAGACAACCCATGTCTTCACACTTCGGCGGGGAATTCTCTCGTTCGAATGGACGATTTCAACGTTTACGCATATTGCAAGAAACTAAAGGAATTGGCGGATCAACTCCGTAATGTTGGCGCACGGTAACAAATAATCGTCTAGTTCTACGGTTGGTTGCGGCCTTTGAGGCTATAATGGGTTGGAACTCTCCTTCGCCAAAGCAACCTCTTCGACTTTCATCAAACCCGCTCCATCGCGGCGTTGGAAGAAGCGGTTTGGCTAAAAGGTACACAGGGCAAGCCCATTGTCATGGTGGCATCTCCTCCTTAACCGGGTTTTGTTAATACCAGGCCAAAACCATAATAATGGTGTGAGAATAATCGCAAAAATAACAAACATCGCGAGGGCAAGCGAGGCGGTTCTGGTGGCGATTAGGTGATCAACAAGCGGCGGTGGGTCCCATCCAGTGGTGAGCCACCGCCGCGTGGGCGTCGATGGGGCCATTAGCGGTGGAACCCGCCTCCAAAGAACGCTTCCGGCGGCGATGGGGTCAACAGTCAGGCCCAGCGCCGGCGGTGGCGACCGCGGCGATGTGCCCAATGCTGGGTCTAACGGCCCAGCGGCATCACTTAATGGAGTCGCGGGCCCCGGAATCTCCATAAGCCGTCATCATGCAAGCATTCAGACGGTATGTCAGGCCCGCGATGCTGCGTTGGGATTGTCTAACCACCCAAATTGGTACATGGACAGGGCCACTACTCACATGACTTCGAATCGTGTACTCTCGTCTTATTCCAATTTGAGCACCGCTGGGGATAATTGTTGGTAATGGCGATTCTATTCCAATTCTAGGATATGGTCGAGAAAATATTGTCTCTCCAACCCACCACTCCTCTTGAAAATACTTTACATGCTCCTAAATTGATTAAAAATTTGAGTGTATCGTAAATTCACAAATGACAATTTGCTTTGTTGAATTTGATCCCTTGGGATTTCTCGTGAAGGATTTCAAGACTGGAGTCATCTCATGAGGTGTGATAGTGGGGATCTGTATCCTATCATGCCCTTCGATCCATCGAGTCCACCTTGCCATCGGCACCTTGCGGCCCATCTGCTCCTTCCATGTGGCATGCTCGTCTGGTCATCCGGATCTTCTATTTTATTAGCTTTAGATAAAAATAGCTTTATTTCTTGTAAGATTTACAAATCGTACTCCAATTTGTCGAGTCTTGTTCATTAGGAAAAATTGTTAAGTTGCCATTTGTATACTCACAATTCTCATACTTCTATGCCATTTGACATTATTCATAGCGACTTATGGACATCCACGTTCTTAGTTCAATGGGTCATCGATATTATGTTCTCTTTTTAGATGATTATTCTAGATTTTTGTGGACGCGTTTCCAATGCGAATAAATCACAAGTGTTTTTCCGCCTTCATAAAATTTAGAGCGTTCATTCAGACTAATTCGAAGAGAAATAAAAATATTCAATGTGATAATGGAAAGAGTATGACAATAGGGAAGTTTGAGAGTTTTGTGCTACTACGGGATAAATTTTCATTTTTCATGTCCTCGTACATCTTCACAAAATGGGAAAGCCGAGCATAAAATTCGCCCATAAATAACATTGTCCGAACTCTCCTAATACATGCCTCCATACTCCATATTTTTTGGCATCATGCTCTATATGGCTTACCTTACGAACATAATTCCGCCTAAAGGTCCTGGACATACTCTTCCCCTCAAAATCCCATATAATAGAACCTTCTTATTCTCACCAGTTTTTGGTGTCAGGTTATCCGTTATTCCCATCCACCACAATTAACAAACTTCGTGCCTCGGTCTACCCGTGTGTTTTTGGGTTATCCAGTCAAATCATCGTAGTTATAAGTGTTTTGATTTATCCTCCAAGAAAATCATAATCAATCGCCATGTCATTTTTGATGAAACTCGATTCCCATTTACAGTTCATACTCCCGAACCTAAGTCATATAATTTTTGGATGACCAATATCCTCGTATATTATTCGTAATTTCTGGACATCTCCCGTGCCAAAATCCTCCAGGCGGACTCCATCTTGCCCGACCAAGCGATGACACTTCACGTAATCCAATCGGCTGAGCAGTTCCAAAGAATCGCTCGCTTAAAACACCCATTGAACCGCTCCGGGAATCGAAAGCCCATAATTTTTACCGTTTTGGGCGGCCAGCCCACCGCCGCGATCGACTCGAGAAAATTCCCAAAATTCCATCAATTCTTCCTCAGACATGACAGGCCACTGTAGTCGGGCCGGGTATTTTTACACCTAAAAGACATTTTAATTTACATTCGATGTCTCTAAATCCCCTTTCTCGTAATTACGTGTCCGCATTAAATGATCCCTGAATTGGAAAATTGCTATGATGATCACGAATATAATGCTCTTATTGATAATAAGGCGTGGGAGTTGGTGCCCCGCCCATATGGTATTAATATTATCAAGTCTATGTAGTTTTTGCTCATAAGGAGAATTCGGATGGGTCCTTTGCTCGACATAAGGCGCGACTTGTTGGTGATGGTAAGACTCAGCAGGTTGGTATTGATTGTGGTGAGGCGTTTAGGCCCGGGGTCGAACCGGCTACCATTCGAATCGCGTAGCCTGGCTCTTTCAAAAACTTGGCCAATCCATCAATTGGATGTCAAGAATGTTTTCTACATGGTGATCTCAAAGAAAGCCGATCTATATGCATCGTAGTTGGGTTTTAGATCCCAACCACCCTCATCATGTCTGTTTGTTGAAGAAATCACTATATGGGCTTAAGCGTCTCCACGGACCTGGTATAATACGATTTCTTGATTTTGTTTCGACTATTAGTCTACTCACTGCAGTCGAGATAATTCTTTGTTCATCTACACCAGTGGTTCGTCATTGGCCTATTCCCGTTGTATGTGGATGATATTATCTTGGCCTCCTCCGAATGCTTTGCGATCTATCATGGCCTCCGCTCGATTCTGAATTTGCTATGAGCGACTTAGAGGGAGAGTTATTTTTGGGATTGTAGTCAGCGTCATTCAGTGGTTTGTTTCTCGTCTCAACTGGCAAGATCTTCTTGAGATCATCGAGAGGTCGAGATGTCATCCTGTAAGTCCACTTCCACCGGTTGATGCAAATCCAAAGTGCTGAGTACCGCCAACAGTGCACCATACGAGGACCCTATCGCGATCTTGCGAGGCCTCCAAAGATCTTTATATTTACCGCACTGATATTACATATCGCGGTTCGGCAGTGTGTTTATTCATGACCCCGAAATTGAGCACATGAATGCAATCAAAGCATCATTCGATATATTCGGGGACACTTTGGATTATGGTTTGCACTTGTATCCTCATCTACATCCACACTTGTCTCCTACACCAGACGCTGATTGGGGTGGGTGTCCGACACACGAGCAGTCGACTTTTGTCTCTGTATGTTCCTTGGCAACAACTTGGTCTCCTGGTGGCAAAGCGTCAGGCAACTCTATCACGCTCGAAGTCGCATGGCGGAATATCGAGGGTAGCTAATGTGGTCTCCCGAATCATGTTGGCTCGTAATTTGCTTTGGAGCTTCATTGTCCCATTCGAAGGCAACCGGTATATTGTGATAACATTAGTGCCATCTACCTTTCCGGTAACCCCGCTCAACACCAACGCACCAAGCATATCGAAATGGACATTCACTTTGTCCAGGAAAAGGTTGCAAAGGGTCAAGTTCACGTATGTCATGTCCGCCTCGTTATCAAATTGTAAGACATCTTTACAAATGGTCTACCCGGTTCTCTTTGAAGATTTTAGGGGCAGTCTCGGTGAAAAATCGCCGCTACTTATTTGCGGGGTGTGTTAAACAAAGAAATATACATGTGATATACACTAAATATACATCACTTATATCACATATATATCAATTATAGCGATGGGCTTTCGGCCACCCAAAGGATATGCAAGCGGTGGGCTTTCGGCCATTCAAAGGATTAAAGCAATTTTGGTGAAAGCAAAGGAGTTATTATTGTATATATGGTATATATATTTGTAGTATATTGTAAGGAAAAGGATACCTTAATTAGTATTATACACTTACCATAATTGTATAGTTAGAATTATGGTAGAATAAGGATTTAGAAGTAGAATAAGAAAAGGATTTTCCTATTATGGAAATATGTAACTTGTATATATAGTCTTTCAATTAATGAAAATAATCAAGGGGATTATTTCTTTCAATATGGTTACAAAATAGTTTCTATTGCAACGTATGGAATCAAAGAGAGTTGTGATCATTCACCTACTCCAAACGTACAACATAACCATTTCTTGATGTGAGATTATATCATTACATATATTTATTGCACCTACAAAAAGTATAAAATATCACCTGCAAAATTGCAACGATATTTACCGCACTTCGTGGTGTCGTGAAACATATTTCGTTATACACGTATAAAAAAATACAAAATCAGAAACTTTTTACAGTTGATAAGTAAAATAAACACATAAATATTAATTTTTATATTTAGCTTAAAATTTTTGTAGAACTGAGAATTGACAATATAAATGTGTAAAAGTAGAACATGTATAAACTTCCTAGATTAACTGGGGGAAAAGAAAGAAAAAAGTACCGAGAAGAAGAAAACAAAAGCATATTACTTGTTTTTAAGCCTCAACATTCTTCTTGAGTGCATCTACCTCATGACTTCGAATTTGCCATGCTCTATAAGTACATAAAATATCAACATTTAAAACATTATTTTAACAATAAGCAAATGCAAAAGAAAACAGAGAATATAAAAACTTGAAAGTGCCACAACTCATAAGAACAATTGCTTACAAATAGAAGCATATGTTGATTACGTATGTTTATATAGTAGTTTTCAAGGTTTAATGTTAAAAAAATCTTTCATATTATGCAATTATATGATAAGACTCCATTCAACTTTTTATTAATTGTGACTTTTAAATATCTTTATTACAATAAAAAATAGGACTGAGTGGAGTAGTAGATTTTGAGACATTTAATATTACATTAAAGAATAGAAATGAATAAAGAAATAGTAATTGCCATATTTATTTTTGCATAATAAGAAAATAGAGAAAATTGTAAAAAAAAATGAAAAAAAAAGATAAATAGGATCCATGGTCATAGAGCGGTGTCACATAAGATTGTCTATATCTAGCTTTATATTATATATTGACTAGTTTCTACGAACATGCGTTGCATGTTATTCCCTATTAGGTATCACAAAAAATAAAGTTAAATAATATTATTTGTAATTACATTACATTTCTTTTATAAGGTACAAAAATGTTGGTAAACGCTACTTCTAATAGAGATGTCAAGAAAATTTTCATCCATTTTTTGTTCTGTTTTTCCTTAGTTTAATTAACTATGTTGATACATACCTTATAGTGTTGTTCACTTGTTTGTCAAAATGATCATTGGTGAACAATGAGATTAATTGCTAGAATCTGAATATTTAGCACTTCTTTTAAATAAAATTGAAAGAGTACTATTGCACATAAATACCTTGGTTTTGAAAATTTTAAGTTTTGAATTAAATCAATAAAAGAAATTTAAAGAGGACCAACGTAAATGAAATCGTTATCACATGTCATATGGATATGGTATATGAATTGCTTCATTAAAAAATATTTTAGCTTCAAAAGGTATAAAAGTCGTTCAATATTTGAAGAATATTTTGGTCAACCAACATTTATATTCATGCTTTTAAAATAATACAAGTCTCTATTATATGTGTTTCGCAAGAATAATCTTAACAATTATTATAGAACATATAATTCAAAGATAATAAGATGTTAACACAATTTTATTCTTACGAAAGTGTTAGTCTTACCAAAATTCTCGTTGTCAAAACTTTATAAAGTGTAACATGTAATTGTCTATATAAAAAACATGATATAAACAATATCGACTAGCATTGCAGATTGTTTGGATATTTGCTTAATTTATTTATGTTCATTGCTTAATACAGACGTGCTTGAAAATATGTTAGATGTATATAAAAATATTATTATTCATTACTTGGAGGCAAAAGGAAAGTTATGAGGATGAACATAGTTAAAAGTAGTTGCATTCCTTTGTCTTGATCTAACTTCTTATATTTAAGTTTTTATTTACATTGCCACGTTAAAATTTTAAAGGAAACAAAAGAAAAAAATGAGTAATAAATATAGGTAGGGAAAAACGTTTGTCTTAGTTAATTTCTTGAAATTTAAAGAGATGATTGTTTTGATTGAAGTCAGTTACATGATAATAAATAGGAGGGAGGTGGAGAAGTGGACGAATAGGTAACTGTATAAGATGGCGAGGAATGAGGAAAAGCTTGCGGTTACGGCAACGAAAACGGCAGCTTTTGAACGCCTGTATGTGGAATTAGAGGAAAAAGGCGGGGATAGAAAGTTGTACATACTAGCCAAGGAGAGAGAGAGGAGGGCTTGTGACTTGGATCATGTGAGGTGCATCAAGGACGAGGATGGAAAAGTACGGATGGAGGACGTGTATATTAGACGGAGGTGACAATCTTACTTCCATAAACTCTTGAACGAAAAAGGAGATAGAGACATTGTGTTGGGAGATCTAGAGCAATCTGGTAGGTACCGGGATTTTGGGTATTGTAGAAGCATTAAGGTTGAGGAGGTTAAGAGTATTGTTCGCATGATGCACAGGGGATGAGCGATCGGGCCTGATGAGATCCCAGTTGAATTTTGGAAGAGCATAGGCAGTGCAGGTTTGGAGTGGCTGACTGAGTTGTTTAACGTCATTTTTAAGACGGCGAGAATGTTTGAAGAATGGAGGTGAAGTACAATGATCCATTTGTACAAGAACAAAGGTAATATCTAGAGTTGCAACAACTATATGGGTATCAAGCTGCTAAGCCACGCTATGAAAGTTTGGGAAAGGGTCGTGGAGATGAGGGTGAGAAGAAGCGTGTCTATTTATGAGAACCAGTTTGATTTATGCCGGGACTTTCAACCACATACGCCATTCATCTTATTAGGAGGTTGGTGGAGCAGTATAGGAAGAGGAAGAGAGACTTACATATGGTTTTCATCGACCTCTAGAAGGCATATGACAAAGTTCCTAGGGAGGTTCTATGGAGATGTTTGGAGGTTAGAGATGTACATGTGGCGTACACTAGGGCGATCAAGGATATGTATGATGGAGCCAAGACCATGGTACGGACAGTAGGAGGAGACTCAGAGCACTTCGCAGTGACGATGGGGATGCACCAGGGATCAGCTCTTAGCCCATTCTTATTTGCCTTGGTGATGGATGGACTGACGCGACAAATCCAAGGGGAGGTGTCATGGTGTATGTTATTTGCAGACAACATAGTCCTGATTGATGAGACTCGCAGCGGAGTGAACGCTAAGTTGGAGATTTAGAGATAAACTCAGAAGTCTAAAGGGTTCAGGCTGAGTAGGACCAAGACAGAATACTTGCAGTGCAAGTTCATTAACTGGAGCGACCTTGAGACAAGCGTAGATGTGAGGCTTGGTACTCATGTCATTTCAAAGAAAGGAAGCTTCAAGTATCTCGGGTCTATCATCTAATAGGATGGAGAGATTGATGACGATGTCACACATCATATTGGGGTAGGGTGGATGAAATGGAGGCTCGCATATGGAATCTTATGCGACAATAAGGTGCCACCAAAACTTAAAGGTCAGTTCTATAGGGAGGTGGTTAGACCGACTATGTTGTATGGAGCGGCGTGTTGGCCAGTCAATACTTCGCACATCTAAAAGATGAAAGTTGCGGAGATGAGGATGCTGAGATGGATGTGTGGGCATACAAGTAGGTATAGGATTAGAAATGATGATATCCGGGATAGAGTGGGAGTGACCTCGGTAGAGGATAAGATGCGGGAATCGAGGTTGAGATGGTTTGTGCATGTGCAGAGGAGAGACACAAATGCCCTAGTAAGGAGGTGTGACAGGTTGTCTATGTACGATTTCAGGAGGGGTATAGGTAGGTCGAAGAAGTATTGAGGAGAGGTGATTAGACAAGATATGACGCATGTGCAACTTACTGAGGACATGACCTTAGATAGGAGGTTGTGGAGGATATGAATTAGGGTATAAGGGTAGTAGGTAGTCGAGCGTAGTCATACTTATGCTTGCAAACTGGTAGTTGTAGTGTTATTAATGTGGGTCCGCTTAGCATATCATACTAATAGGCACAGTATTTCTTTATAGTCCCTTGTAGTTTAATTTTTGCTGATATGTGTCATTTAGTGTACTTTGTTTAGCTTATTTACCTGTGCTAGTTATTTCTTACTTTCTCAGAATGCGCTATCATGACGTATTCACTTTTGATACCAGCATTTTCATACTGCTTTAAATTTTTTGATCGGATTTGACTGTTTCTCTTGCTTTGCTTTTGCTTTTGCTTTTGCTTTTGCTTTTGCTTTTGCTTTTGCTTTCGCTTTCGCTTTCGCTTTCGCTTTCGCTTTCGCTTTCGCTTTCGCTTTTGCTTTTGCTTTTGCTTTTGCTTTTGCTTTTGCTTTGTCTTGAGCCGAGGGTCTCTTGGAAACAATCACTCTACCTACCAAGGTAGAGATAAGGTCTGCGTACACTCTATCCTCCCCAGATCTCAAATTATGTGATGTCATTGGGTATGTTGTTGTTGTTGTCTCTTACTAACTCAAATTAAGAAAGAAGAAAAAGGAAAAGGAAATACATGAGTACATTTGTTTTGGGATTTTAGTTTTAACTTGAATTCGAAGTCCATGATACTAGGGGACAATTATATTACAATTGTCACGACCCCTTTTCAGGAGTCGTGGTGGCACCTACATAATCCCCCACGTAGGCGAACCACTCCTAAATCATTCTCAAGACATGATATAAATATAAAAGCGAAAGAAATATGAATACCATAAACACGGTCTCATAATATAAATGCGAAAATAAATCATAAGTCTGAACATCAACAACCCCCCCCTCTCCCCAAATTATCTAGCATGGTAGATACAAGAGCATAACAAATACGAATCAAGTTTGAAAATGGGCACGCATGCCAAAACTAAAATACATAGTCTGAAAGATGTCTCTCAAGTAGGAACAAAAGACAGTAATAGAAAAGAGTATCCAAGGGTATGCTGGAGATAACATCATCACCCTGAATGCCTAGGATCACCAACTCGAACTCCCAGCCACGCGGTGTTGCGGGGGTGAAAGGTACTGAATCTGCATTAAAAATAATGCAACAAGTGTAGCATGAGTACACAATGTACCCTCATAGACATCATAGGTTGACAACGACGGAAGATACATAATCAGAGATAAATACCGAGTTGATACCAAATAATCCTATACTAGCATATCAATGACCAAGTATATCACATAATCACCAAGTTGTTTCATAGAGTTCAACATCATATCAAATACCATGTGGCATGAATAATCCTTTCAAGTCCCAAATCCAACCAAGATGTTCATAATCACTCAATCACAGTTTATCAATGATATGTCATAAAATGTATGATATGAATGCAATGCATATACAATGTACCTTTCTCAACCTGGTATACAGTACGTCAAGATTTAATTATGATCGTACACCCATGAGGACCCGCGAAGTCCATATACTGCTCCTAGCCAGCCGAAATTCAACACACGAGTCTGACTAGAGCTCATGACTCATTTTCGAGTCTCTATCATGTTGCAGGCGTGCAACTCTGCTCCCCGCGTATCAATATCATCTCAAGTGCTATAATCTCATATTACTCTTACCTTTTCGATCTCTTGGACCACAACATATTCATACCACTCTCACATCAAATCATAGAACCATGAGTGTATGACTACAATGACAATACAAGGCAAGGTATCATAATATAATGAGATGCAATCAAGTATAGAGATGATATGAACATAAGCAAATCCAGTCAAATCAGGATATCAATCGAAGTATGTGTGATGAGTAATCAAACAATAGCAAATATAGCGACAAGCCCACATATGGCAACGAGCCCAAATAAATAGTAGTCTGAACCAACATAATGCTGATTCCCCAAATCATCCCATCATCACAGTTCAACACTGGTACCCACTCAATCGTTCACCACAATCGGCTAAGTGGGACCCTAAACATGCCCAATACCCATCAGTATTTATAACTACTTATGCACTTCTATCGGAGTCTCGAAAAGCTAAATCGTAGCCTACCTCAAAGCTGAGTGAGGGCGCTACCAAATTAAGTCTCGAATGCAACCTTGCCCTTCTTGCTTGCCTCGCGATGATCGAAGTTTATTCACACATATTACATAGTTAAATATAAGCTTAACACAACAAAAGTAAGACTTTAAATACCCATTCCGGGCTCACGCCACTAAGACTCTAACTTTATTACACAAAACCCAAGATTACATACTAGACAATCATATCCTTAAATTAATGAAAATCTATTCACATTTGAACCATCAATTAGACAATAATCAGAAAGCCCCAATCTGAAACCCTAAAAATATTTCCTAATTGAAAACATGCTTCTATCACCAAATTAAGACTTATAACATGATAATGTAACATAATCCACTCCTAACACATGGTATTAACATCATTCGATCCACAAATCCACATTAAACCAACCATACAACTCTCTTAAACTCACAATATGCAAAATCCATCTTCCCCAATTCAAACAATAATCCAACCATCATTAATAAGCTTAGAATCATAAACTTAAACCAAAAATGGAAAGAATTTATTACCTCAAGGTGAGAAATGCTCCTAAGGCTCTGAAATGACCTTAGATCAGCGCTGGTTTCAAGAACACACTATTTTAGGAAAGAAAATTTGACCTAGAATTATATATATGACACATGAACAATGATCCGCTCCGATGGAATCGACTCCGCTGCGGCAGAAAATCCTTTATCGTAGTGGATGTCACTTGACACCTCATACCTCGCCACAGCAAACCCGACTCTGCTGTGGCAGAACTTCTCATTTCTCCAACTTCCGCTTCGGTGAGCTAACCTTCCGTCGAGATGGAACCGCCGGAGCGGATGTTGATTCCACCGTGGCGGACACCAGACACCAACAGTGAAATAAAGCCAAAAACCTCCACCCGACACCTGAAACACTCTCGGAACCCCCCGAACACAAACCAAACATTCTTGTCTATGGTAAACTGTGTTATGAACTCGCTCGTACCCTCAGATTTCATAAATAACCAAGCCAAGACATACTTATCTAATGAATTCATCCGTGCAAAAAAAATCCGAACTTTACAAATAAGGCCACAAAATACATCTGATTACCTTATGAAGCGAACTAATAACTCGACGAAGTCATAAATGACTCTCCAAAACTACCGGAAGTGACGGAATCCGAAAATGAATCCATCTAGCCACAAGTCAACTTTGAGTCAAGCTAACCAACTCTAAATTTTTAAACTTGGGGTTTTCATCCAAAACTCATATAAATGGACCTTGGAATCTGTGACATCCATACACGCACATCACAAACCCTAAAAAAGCCTACGGGAAAGGTCAAATAAGCAAGTAAGGGCCTTTAGCAAGAAATGACCAGGTAGGTCGTTACATCAGATACTAATTAAAACAACGTTCCTCATCAAACGGGGAGAAACGAATAGAGGGAACATACCATAAGTAGTGTACAAGCTTATATATCTGCTATACATTGTCGCACCCATTTTTAACCCCCCACCGTGAAGAAGAGGGATCCAACATGATCGTGACGTATTGGTGATTCCTAAATTAATTAAAGCTTAAGGAGTCGCCACCTAATTATTCTACAGTAGGGAACCTAAATGTTAACATAAATGCTGCAAAATGCGAGATTATGATAGATTGATCCAAGCCACTAAATTGAAATGCTTTCCATTTGAAATAAAGGTTGAATTCTACTGCAATAACAATAATGCATACAATAATAAAACTTATCGACATAACATAAAGTACTCCTATGACCAGGCTTAAATCTTGCTCTTGATCACTCAGATGGGGGAAACAAAGATGAAGCCCCAACACTGCTAGGTCCGGCTCCTACACCTTCTAGGTATTGCATTATGTTTTGCATTTGATGCCACATTTCAGGGGTAACGACTGTGTTCCTGAACTGAAAATTTCTTATCCAAATTGATGTGCTAATATCCTCAAAACCTTATTCGCCTTCGGGACTAGGGTCAATGTTACCGTGATCTTCTCGCAGCCACGCGTGATATTCTGGAATGCTCTCTGCCTAACTATCTCCAATATCCATTTTGTCAATATTATTCCATTCATCGAGAATTTGCTTAACTCTGGGGATAATGAAGTTCGGCCTGAATTGGATTTCAGAAACTCTTATATTTGCTCGGAGAGGGATTATTTGATCTTGGCCAAACTGTCGGAGTATACGGAGTGGAGCATATGGTTAGAGGCCTTTCAACCCGATAAGCTGGATATAATAAAGCCGTATGCATCTTATATAGGCTTTCTTGGTGCTCGGGAGCAACAAGTATTTCCATTGGATATGATCACTAGTGCAGGATGCCAAACACTCATACCAATCATCGGTGCCGACTGGTGACACAAACCGTTTTGTCCTATGGTAAAAACTGTCAATTTTTTTTGACTCACTAAACCATATGTCTACCATGTTCGGGCGCTGATAAAAGTGTTCTATCACCCACATCTGCAGGATAAAGTTGCAGCCTTCAAAGAAATTTGTTTCACCTCTTTTACATTTCCCTAGAGCCCGAAATATCTCCGCTAAAATCATAGGAGCCAAAGTGAGTTGTGTGTGGTCAACTCCTTCAAAAAATTTCCGAGCCACGGAACATATGCAAGTACTAATCTTTCCGTGCTCAAATGGGAATACCAAAGTTCCCAGTAAGCAACAACAAATGCGATATGGCGTCTAACTTGCCAATGGTCGGGAGTGCAAGAGATTTCTTTTTTGAACAGCTTGTAACCATCTCGACAGCCGTATCTCTCATAAAGATAATCCAAAGAGACCCAGTTATTTTCAAAGCACCGAAGTTCCTTAGTGTTCTTCAGCCCTAAGTAGCGGAGAAATTTCTTTCCGGACTGACCGTGTGGGATAATTTAACCTCTACCTTGGTAAATTAAGTTGGCAAAATAGTTGACTTCTTCCAAAGTAGGAGTTATCTCAAAATCTTTGAATTTAAAGACAACCCGATCTGGATCCCAAAACTGAATTAGTGCTCTGACCAAGTGCTGATCGGGGAAGATATCGAATAATGAAACGAGGCACCCTAATCTCCTCCTAATTGTAATTTAGCTGCCAAGGTCAAAATTTGCCCACTATATTTTCAGCTTACTCGGAATCCCACTCACCATCCTGATTTGCGGAATAGATTCCATCATATAATACAAATATAAAAAAATGAATATACATTTTCCAACTTCAGCATGCCATGATTAGGCTTGGATCCATCTATCATTATCACGCTACACATAATATGCTGATTGGTCGTTGGATTGTGCGACCCGTCGACAATTGGTGGATTTCTTAATTGTGGAGTTGATACCACGGATCAGCCCACCTAAGATGTATGCATGCATGACTTAAGATAAATGGTGGTATAGCTCTATCATAAATTTTCTAAGATTTTGGCTTACTAGACCCACGGTTTCCGAGCGGACTGCTCGAGTGAGAAGGCTACGCGGCCACCGGATAGTCCGGACACCCCGCGCGTACGCCAACTCTCCTAAAATTTGGAAATTTGAAAGAAAATTTTGCGGGTGCGTGAAACACACCTCGTGTGTATGTGTGATAGTGTCAATTTTCCAAAGTGGAGGAAATATGAGCGGAATGCCAATTTAAGAAAAGCAGTAAAAGAAAGTAACAATTAAAGCAGTTAAGCATACAAAATTTCATAAAAGAAACAATTTAAAGCACTAGATTAAATAAGGAGCAAATAAAGCGCAATAATAATTAACCTAGGTTTGCTATGGTTAAAAACCTAAAAATCCCCAATGGAGCTGCCGTGTTGTCGCACCCGTTTTTAACCCCCACCGCGAAGAAGAGGGATCCAACATGCTCGTGACGTATTGGTGATTCCTAAATTTATTAAAGCTTAAAGAGTCGTCACCTAATTATTTTACGGTGAATTAGGGAACCTAAATGTTAACATAAATGCTGCAAAATGAACTCCGATTAGTGGTCTGCTAATCTATGAGATTCTGGGTAAGGGTTCTTTATTATCCTAAAGGGAAGGGGCTATGCATCCTTTAAGATCCGCTAACTACAGTTATCCGGTCAAACTTAGGTTAATTATCATGCTACGAAAAAATGTATGTTTAAAAGTATAAAGTTAATTAAAAGGATGTTGCAAGTAATTAATAAAATGATGCATTTTGAAAACGTAAAGATTTTTACCACTTATATTCTATTTGAGGAGTCTCGCAAAGGTGATTGCGGTTCTGAGAAATAGATTCCCGGCATAAATCCGAAAAAAGTATGCATGGCATTTGTTTATAAAAATACATATAATTGATTTTGGATAAAAGCATGCATTTGTATGGCATTGTTTATAAAATACATGTAAAGTTGATTTTTAGATAAAAGCATGCATTTGTATGGCATTGTCCATGAAATACCTATTTTGGCAATTGATAGTAAGGAGAAAGGCAAATTATTTGTAATGCAAAGAAGTGATTTTTATGGAAGTCATTTAAATTGTAAACTAGATAAAAATAAAACATTATTTGTATGATTAATAATGCGAGTAAAAGATGACCAAATTGTTTTGAAAGTTTTGAATATGCATGACGAACCTAAAATAAATAAACTAGCGGCGGATTTCTAATTTTAAACTACCCTCTCCATAATCAGCCAAACTTTTGGACTTCCGTCGAGCACTCATTGCCTAGGTAGCGCCACGACGCTGCAGCATTTAGCACCGCGGCTCCAGAACTAAAATTGGAATTAGCGCCGTGGCACTGTAAGGGGGGGCGACGCTCCGGCACTGCGGCCCAGTCCGCGAGGCGCCGCGGCCCTTCTCGGCTCCGCGGCCCTTTCCGACCCGTTCCATCTTACACTTCGCACAATCCTTCCTTCGTTTACCAACGTGGAACACTTGTTATTCATCCAATAACCATCCATCATTCTATGTCTCAAACATTTCACTTACGTACCAATATCTCTTCCATTAATGAAATTTACGATACTTGGCACTAAGATTGCACGTCAATGGAAATGATATTTCCGACGTGCGAGGCCCAATTGTTCGAGTCATAAATAATGGGATAAATTTAATTCCACATTAGTAAATTTCCAACAATCCCCTCTTGAAAGAGATTTTGGCGCACACACAAGGTGCCTACTTTTAGCAATCTTTCAGCGAAAAGATATTGCATTAGGAGAGGTAGCTTATGCTTTAAACCTTCCCTAGATGAATACCATCGGACTTACTTACTGCGTGGTGAACGTGATGTCTTCAATCGTCAGTGTTTATTGTAAGCCAAGACAACGGTGTTCGTTGTGGCCGTGGACACACTTGGATTCTTAAGTGCGTTCATTTGAGGCGGCCTGTCCTCGTACTTAAATAGGTGATCTCCTACAAAGTATCCTGCTATACCCCACTTCACAAGTGTTAGGAATCATTAAAAGTTTCTCCAACCTTTACCTCAATTGTTTGAGGATCGTTAAAGGTTTGGAAGCTTAATCTTTACCTACCGTGCAGGTAGCACTTTAATGTCTATCACGGGAACGACTTTAGATTCATGTTTCTTAAACAGAAATCATAATCTGAAGTGCTCTTGCTTCCACCGAAGCACTCAACTGAACCTTTTGCAACTTAGTTTTTCCATTGAACCAAATTCTTGGGATCTTCAGTCAGTATGGTTGAGTTACCACCGCAAAAGTTTGTATTGTTTGGGTTTTTAAGCCCATTCCCCTAGACAGGCAGAACTCTTGATCTTCGAGTAGTCCCTTAGTTAAGGGTCCGCTATATCCTTTGATTAGTAATCAAGGAAGTAACACCCGTGATGATCAAGTACCATATGGTCTTATGTCTCTGACAGATCCGACAAATATGTCCTGACGCCATTATCCGTCCCCTTCCTGAAGCCGACCGACTAGCCACAATGTATAAATGTTGAAGGCACGGGTTTCTCCCAATAAGGGATGTCCTCCAAGGAGTCGTGAAGTTACTCAACTTCCTTCATGCTTTGTTTAAAGTGATAAACTCTGATTTCATCATGAATCGGCCGATGCAAGTTTGTTTAGTGGATTTTCCAAGACCCACCATACATATTGACTTGTGGCTTTGGTGTTCTTCATATCTGATGTCCAGTTTACATCACTGTGTTCTCCCAGAACCGCTGGACATCCAGAATACCATAATCCGTAGATAAGCGAATATTCCAGGTATCGTCATATCCGACTTAACGCCTTCTATCGATCATTTCCAAAATCACGAGTGAACTTTAGTTCAACTGATTTGCTTTGTAGGCCTATACCAGGTCGGTTGTAGTGTGTATAATACATTAAACTACATGTGACCTGCATATATCGCTTATTATATATGGGTGCACCATGATTCTAATCAGTTCTATGATTCATATCCATTGGTGGCTTCAATGAGACTGTCAACTATCTCACAACTAAGTTTGGAGTTAGACCAGTCCGTTAGATGTCTTAGAAATCTCAATTCCTAAGATGTCATATGTGATACCCATATATTTCATATCAAGACTTTTATTTCAGTATGACTTTCACTTTCAGACTGTTGGTTTTTCCAACTATTGGCTTTCTAACTTCAGATTCAATGTTTCTGTTGTCAGATTCAATGTTTCTGTTGTCAGATTCATTATTTCTGTTTTAACTGAAACTTCCATGACCAAAATGTAAACATTTCAGGGACCAAAATGAAAGTTCAGAAAGAAGCCCAATAGTCCAGCAAACCAACTTTGATCCTCCCCTTCCAACTCTCCGGTTAGGAATGTTGTTTCAACATTCATGCCACGCAAGACTGCAATGGCCCCGGATGTGAAGCTATTCACAGAGGAGCACATGTACAAGTAGTCGAGGCCTTATACTCGTTAGTAGATCCATCTACTTTGTACTCACTTTTGAGTATCCACTCTTACAACCCAAAGGTTCTTTTTCCGGAGGAAGATCAACCATTACACAAGTATGGTTCTATATGATGGAATATACTTCTCTCTTTGTAGCTTCTTTCCAAAGCAGCGCTTCTGGAGATGACAATTATTTGTTAATTGTCCATGGTTCATTCTCAACCATACAAGCTAGAAGGCCTGGAACAAGTCTTTGTCCCCTCTTTGCTCCGTCTCGGTTCAACATCTAGAATCCCCGAGTTCTGTAGATCTAGAATATTAAGTTCTGGATAGTCAGCAACTTCAGAGTCCTGTAGATATAGAACATCTAGTTCCGGATAGTCAGGCCCTCGCGGGTTCTTGTTAACCTCGAGCAATTACTTCTTTTCCCTTTTCAAGGAAAGTTATCTTCAAAGAATTTAACATTTTTTTACACCAAAAGGCGATAAGCACTACTGTTATTTGCAGATCCAGTGGATATGCAATTTACAGTCTTAGGTCCAACTAGACCTATTTCGGTATTCCAACCTCTACCAAGCCACCCCACAACACAACATTTGTAGTTGGGATCCTTTCCATGTTTCACACGGAGGGTTATCCTTATCCTTATGAGTAGTTCTATTGAGAATCGCATTAGCGGTAAGGATCGCGTTGCCCCACATATTTTAGGCGTACGGCTTTGCGCTTAACTAACACCGTTGGACTGAGGTGAGTAATGAGCAGTCGTTTAATGAACGATGCTTCACATTCTCCCCCTCTATCACAATGAATTCCTCAATCCGTAGGCTTAGTTGATTTTCAACTTCTGCTTTGTAGCGCTTATCCGCTTCAACAACTTCATCTTTGATTTTCTACAAACAAAGGATGAAATACGTTGTACCATCATTAGTGAAGGTCACAGAGTACTTGTCTATCCCCTTTATTTTGTATAAACTTCAAATCACCCATGTAGGTGTGACTAAGTTCTAGAGGAACAGTGCTTCTTTCGCTATTCCTTTGACGAAATGGAAAGGTGATTTTACCTCTTCGCCTACCTCACATTCATTTTGAGGGTTTATGTCGACAGAAGACAACAATCTCAACTTCGTTAGCTTTTGAATGACTTTCTATTTAATGTGTCTTAATCTATGATGACATAGATGCACGGATTACAAATATATCATTCATTTAGCTACAGACATATTGTACTATTCTTAGTTATTACAGACCTGTTGGACTAGTCTCAAACCAACTTGACCAACAACATCCCTTAAACCAAGTTTGGGACATGTATCACCTCATTTTAGAGTAATCCCATTCCCTGAAGTCCTATTGAGGACAACCTCTCCAACTCCTTCTACTTTAGAGGTGGTGTTGCTTCATATGAACAACCTCTTGCCGTGGTTGGGGCGTAACTGGATCATATGTGATCTGGATACTCTAGCCCACTCCAGTTGCTTTGGCAGACTGAGTGTCCAATTTTTTTTCTGCCTTTCTTTTCGCCTTCAGATCATTTAAGACCTGGAAACTCTGGCCCACCTCACTAGGTATCCATTACTTTCCTGTCAAATGAATTTTGGCCCCACTCCAGTCGCCCATAGGCTTTGTAAGACTGAGTGTCCAGTGTCATCCTTATCAAATAAATTTTGGCCCATCCAGTCGCCCGTAGGCTTTGTACGACTGAGTGTCCAATATCATCCTATCAAATGAAGGATCTTCTGTCAAGTAGTGTGACAGGTTCAACGTCTTAAGATAAGCCATTATCTTTTAGTCTTCTTCCCTTGAGATTAGGGCCCAAACAATTATTGGCGCTTACTTTAAGAGAGGTAACAATTTTCGCACAGTTAGTGGATCTCTATACTTCGTATGTGCGAACATACTTTACACACTTTTAATAATTACACCCAAAAGAACAAATCTTTTAAGTTTTGTTTACAATAGTCCAATCTTTAACCGGGAAGGAAGGAGATTCAATAACTGATTTTAGAGTGTAAGGAATATAAGTTTTTAATGAAAACACTTCCATATTCCCAGCCTTGCTTTACACACTTTTATTCAGATATTAACTAAACATATTGTTGATAAGGAAGGATTAACTTAGACCTTTTGGATTCTGGCCCACTTCAGTTAGACTGAGTGTCCATATCCTCCTTACCATAATTCGGATCCTCTGTCTGGGACAGATATAGGACTTTTGCTATATGATAGAACATCATCTTCAGCCTTCTCCTCTTGTCTCAGTTGACATCCTCAGCCTCTCGTGGGCGCTTGTTTCCACCACCCTCGGGAGCGGTGACACCAACTCGTCCTTGATCTTTAGCCGTACTAGCATGATTATCAGCAGTATCTTGAAGCTCAGCATCAGATCCAGAGATCCCATATTTGACGGAAACAGACTTGTAACTGTCATCAAAGAGAGAACCATAACTAGGACCAGTTTTGAAAGCACGGTTGTCAAGAAGAAAACCATATCCAGATTTGGTCACACACTTGTCGACCAACATCTTTCGAATCACTAATACAAATTCTTGTCTTAAAATTGTTGGAATATGTAAAGCAACAACGGAAATAGTAAATAACTATTATAGTGATCGAAAGGATAAACAACAATGAGGACAACAACAAGTTGTCAATATCATGATCTTTAATTGAAACTTCAAATATGGATCTTGTATTCGGGAATACAAGAACATGAACTGCTACACTTGTGGCTTGTAGATCCGCTGAGGATACGAATGGTTGGAGTCCTTCGTTTGTTGAGTTAACACCTGAAACACTTAGCAACCAATTAGATAAACCACAACACCACCGGCTGAGTCGAGAGTTGTCTTTAAGACAAGAATGCCTCTGTATATAGGCTTTACGGAAATGTGGATAATAGTCTCCCAAGATGAAACAACAAACTATCAAGTGTGCAAAGTCTACACAAATGATCTCAGCGAAGAACTCGAATAATGAAGATTGCTAAGAGAAGGATTGATATCAGGAAAATCTGATCTCTTTGTGGTGTTGTGAACTTGTTTTTCTGTTCATATGTTCATCTATAGAATTGAGCCAAAGCCTCAATTTATAGGTGTGCAAGATAGTCCCTTCAAGTGCCCATGTATGGTCATTTAAATGTCATGTAATGGCCCTTTAAACCACCAACTAATGCAGTCAAATAATGGCTAAGTTATGGAGGAAAAACTGTCAAGTTAATGCTCCAAAACCTCTCCATAATCAGCCAAACTTTTGGACTTCCGTCGAGCACTCACTGCCTGGGTAGCACCGCGGCACTGCAGCATTTAGCGCCGCGGCTCCAGAACCAAAATTGGAATTAGCGTTGTGACGCTGCGGCCCAGTCCGCGAGGCGCCGCGGCCCTTTCCGACCCGTTCCATCTTATACTTCGCACAATCCTTCCTTCGTTTACCAACATGAAACACTTGTTATTCATCTAATAATCATCCATCATTCTATGTCTCAACATTTCACTTACGTACCAATATCTCTTTCATTAACGAAATTTACGATACTTGGCACTAAGATTGCACGTGAGTGGAAACGATATTTCCGACGTGCGAGGCCCAATTGTTCGAGTCATAAATAATGGGATAAACTTAATTCCACATTAGTAAATTTTCAACATTATTTGATGTGTAAAACATTATAAATGAATTTTTATTTTGTCATATGTATTCCCTTCGGTAAAGAATGGATCTTGGGCCTAACTCAACCCCAAAATCTAATTTTGGGGTTGAGTTAGGCCCAAGATTCATTCTTTATATGGTATCAGAGACAGACCCATTTCAATTCTATGTTCACCGATATTGGGTCCCCAAATTATGTCATCCACACTCCAGTTAACGGGGTCTAGGCGTGCGGGGGAGTGTTAAGAGTCCCACATCGGTAATGTAACGGGAACATGAACTCCTTATATGGACTTGTACAATCTTCACCCTACAAGCTAGCTTTGGGGTTGAGTTAGGCCCAAGATCCAATCTTTACACCTTCGTCCGAAAAAAATTGTCATAGTTTGATTTGATACGGAGTTTAAAAAATAAAGGAAGACTTTTGAAATGTGTGATCCAAAACAAGTCTTGGATAATTGTGTGGCTGTAAATTATCTCATAAAGTTAAATTGTTTCTAAATATATAATATGTCAATTTTTTTGGGACAAAATAATAAGGAAAGTAGGACAATCTTTTTGGAACAGAGAAAGATATTTCTAATTATTAGCAACTATAGTTTAACTTACTAATAAGTGGATATCCGCTATGTAATCATTTAATTTATTTCATATTCACAAGAAAAATAGGTGTAAAATAACAGTTGAAGATACAATATGGTGGAACTCTAACCAACTAACCTTTTTTCCTTTTCTTTTGTTTTTGTCAAAATCACTAGGCCGTCTCTTCCAGATGGACCATAGGAACTTAATTGATTTGATTTTGTATTGGATTTAAATTATATATACTGATAATTTAAAATATTTTTATATAATCAGCGCAAGTTAATTAAATATAACATGTTTTATTCTATTTTTCAAGTAATCACTATATCAGACTTGTTATAAAAGTTAAAATTACTTGATGTTATATGATATGTCTAACTTAATGGTTTAAAAACTTTATTGCCATGACTCAAGCCAATGGTACATACTGTTCTCTTTGCATGAATTTTACATTTCTCTCGCATTTCAATGTGAGATTCTCATAAGATGTTATCTGTCTTTTATCTTCAGATGTTTGTCAGCCAGCTAGAAACCTATTAGTCATGATTGACTTGTCTTCATCGGCTCGTCATTCATGAGAGGCTTTACATTATGACAAACGATTATTTGCACTCTTTTTTAAATTCCACATTCAATCAAATAAATTTATATAAATTAATACGCAAAAATAGTATAAAATGCATTAAATTTTACTAACACAATGAGAATTCCAAGTGTCCAAAGAAGAAGTGAAGGGCGGTGGTGTGATTATAATGAAAGGGAGAAATGGAATGAAAACTAAATGCAAATAATAATTAAATGAAGTGAAATGAAAGCAAGTCATTATCAACTAGGAATAAAGAGCAAGAAAAAGAGAGCACGAACACTATTAAGTCTTCTTCTTTATTGGGTTTCCAATTGGAAGAGAGATGCTTTTTTCCTAACGCACTCCTTGTCCTTTGGAGTTTGTGGGTAAGGATCAAACATCATCTTCTTCTCTCTCTTTTATCTATTTTTGTTACTAATTTGGTATTTGATATTCGTATTAGAGTGTTATTATTTTGGAATCATATAAGAAAGTTTCAAATTAGAGGGTAAAGTGTTTTATTATAAAGGCGGTTTTATATATAAAATTGAAATTTGATATATCTAATTATAAATAAAGAAGAACTTACCGCTCTATCACAATTTTGAATGATGGAATATTATTTATAGTACAAAATTGCATTATATGCAGAATTGGCACGCCTTTGCCTGTTCTTTGGGGGTAGTCTCTGCTACTTGCATGTGGAAACTTGTATCTTTCACCATCATATGCAACTACAAAGATCTTCCCCTCCTAGAAGGGTAATTATATTCTTTTATTTGGTATTTTAGATTCAAGATTTCAGTTTTATGAATTTTTATAGAGATTTTAAAGTGCAATACATAGTATTCCTTCTGTTCCAAAAAGATTGGTCTAGTTTGATTTGACACAAAGATTAAAAAATAAAATAAAATTTTTGAAATGTATAGTCTAAAATAAATCTTAGATATTTGTGTGGTTGTAAATGATATCATAAAGTTAAATTATTTCTAATTATAGAAATGAGTCAATCTTTTTTTAACAAACTAATAAGGAAAGTAGGCTAATCTTTTTTAGACAGAGTGAGTAATAATTAGGTTTACAGTTAAAAATTTATAAATATTTAGTGATTTTTATAAATAAAGATATCGAGTCTGGCCAAAAACTATTAAATTTTCGTGAACACATGTATTATACTTTAGATCAGATTAAGTTCACAAATGGTCCCCATAAGGAGTGATCTTGATTTTTTGGCTCCACTTAACAAAATTTCTAGAAAAATAGCCTCCGCTTCAGAAAATTCGTCAGACAAAGCTTTTGTTGCCCATCCGGCATAAGTTGTGGACAAAAATTAGTTTTGCCTATAAGGCAGAAGTTTAGGATATTTCAAAACAATGAAGTTGCTCAATTAATTTGCATGTATTGTCCATTAGGCATAAGTTCTAGCTTTTGCCTATAAGGTGGAGTTTATGATATTTTAAGATTATAAACCTTCTTAATTGATCACAACTCCTATCTTATAGGCAACATCTAGAACTTATGTCTGATGGGCAATAAAAGTTCTTCGCAACTATTTTTTTTCAAGTTAAGGTTATTTTTTAAAATTTTTGTTAAACAGAAGAAAAAATGCAAGACCACACACTTTTGAGGACACCATACGTCATTTCCTGCTTTAGATCGGCCTCATCTGGTAAGTGCACATTTGGACAATGTTTTACTGAAGCTGATAAAAAAAATTGAATCGAAATTACCTACGAGTATTTAGAATTAAGCTGAAGTTTTAAACATGAATAATAGAATATTTCTCAATATTCATTCATTAATTATATTAATTGTATATCTCCTATTTTAGGTAGAATTATAATCCTTTTGTAATTAGATTAATTAGTTACCTAGTTTGTATTAAAGTAAATATTCTTGTAACCTTATATATATTGTAAATCATTCATCAATAAACTTAAGGAACATATTCATTTATGGTATCAGTAGCCTAAAACTACAAACCCTACCCTAGCCGCCAATACACCTTCTCGGCCGCCATCTTTTTTCCACGTCGGCACCTAGCCCACATCGGAACCCTAGCCGTCGACCTCTCTCGGCTGCCCCTCTCCCCTCTTTTTCACATGACTGAACCCTAGTTTTTTCGATCATTCTCCCTCCTAAATTTCCTCTTCCTTGGCTAACAAAACCAAATTTCATCCAGCACTTGCCGTAAACATTAAAAACTTCATTCCTGTGATTCTTGAGATGGAAAAAGGGTCAATACTCCTCGTGGGCAGAGCTTTTTAAGATTCATTGTCGTGTTTATGAAGTTATCGACCACATCATCCCTCCCACGCCGAACTCCACAGATGTACCATCGGCTACGACTTCTGATGATGTACTATGGTCTCATTTTGACGCAGCCGTCCTCCAGTGGATATACGACACGATATCTAATAATCTATTGCACACCATCATTAAGACCGATGCCACTGCCCGCCAAACGTGAGAATGTTTGCATAGATTTTCCACAACAACAAAACTCAACGAGCATTATACCTTGAAAATCAGTTCAAGGACGTTCGCCAAGATGATTTCCCAAATGTGTCTTCCTATTGTCAATAACAAAATATGATTGCTGACCAACTCTCCAACATCGCGCACCAATCACTAATCAGTGATTAGTCATGCAACTTATTGCAGGTTTGAACGAATCCTATGACATCGTTGCCACCATCCTTCAGCAATGTACGTTATTACCTCCATTTTATGAGGTTCGTTCGAAGCTCATCCTTGAGGAAACCTGAAAAATCAAGCACAACACCACTCGGACCTACATTGCCGATGCCACCCTCACCACCATTGTCGGGCCCTCCGCCGATGGCAGGGCCTCCCAGTCTGGGAACCAGAACCGTCGGCCAGAGGACCCGAAATAGTCCACTTCCTCCCGTAACAATCGCAGGAGCAGGCAGTCCGGTAAGGGCAGCGGCAGATGAAATTCCGGTAACAACGGCAGCGTGAAGGGGCAGTCCCAACTGCCCGGAAACATACAGCAACGACCGCGACAGTGGCAGGATTCTTCGCCGTAGGCTGCCTACCCGTTGTGGGATGCGTGGGTCCCACCGTTATGGGCCTCCCCTCCTTGCCTGTATACGACATCCTCGTGGACTCCACCTCAGAACCAACAGTCCCAACCTGGCATAATTGGCCCACGTCCACAATAGGCCTACACAGTATAGCCCCCCCACCCTCCCGCCATCGACTTATACACCCACTGATATTGATGCAGCTATGAGCACAATGTCACTCAACACTCCTGACAAAATTGGTCCATGGACACAAGCGCCACATCTTACGTGACGGCATCACAAGGTACTCTCTTGTCTTATTTTAATTTGAGTAATTTAAATCAGAATATTATTGTTGGTAGTGGACAAGGCATTCCCATTCGTGGTTATGGTCATTTCTCTCTATCCCCACCACATCCACCACTAGTCTTAAAAAATGTCCTCCATGCCCCTAAACTCATTAAGAATCTAATCTTCGTGCGACATTTCACAACTGATAATTGGGTTTCCATTGACTTTGATCCTTTTGGTTTTACTGAAAAGGATTTTACGATAAGGAGATGAATAATGAGATGTGACAGCACCGAAGATCTTTACCCTATTTCAAACGCCGTCAACAATCCAGCTTCAGATCCCTCAACCTTTGCTGCTCTTTTGTCTTCCTTATGGCATTCTAGATTAGGATATTCAGGAGACTATGTTTTACGCTCCCTTAGGAAAAACAATTTTATTAATTGCAATCGTATTTCTAGGACTCTTATATGTGAATCTTGCATTTTTGGAAAACATATCAAATTATCATTTTCTGCATCCACAAATTGTACTTTAATGCCTTTTGATATCATACATAGTGATTTGTGGACATCCCCTTTTTTTAGTACGACTGACCATTGATATTATGTGTTGTTTTGTATGATTATTCCAACTTTCTATGGACTTTTCCAATTGGAAATAAATCCCAGGTCTACCCCATTTTTTCTTCATTTAGTACTTTCGTAAAAATACAATTTGAAAAGAGCATTAAATGTTTTCAATGTGACATTGGCAAGGAATTCGATAACAACCAATTCAAACAGTTTTGCTTCAAAAACGGTCTTACCTTTCATTTTTCCTGCCCTCACACATTCTCCAAAAATGGTAAAGCCGAATGAAAAATTCAAACCTTAAACAACCTCATTCGTGCCCTACTTGTTCACGCCTCAATTCCCCATCAATTTTGGCATTACACACTCTTTATGGCCACATATCTCCTAAACATAATCCCAAACAAGTCTCTATCTCAACAGTCGTCCATCCAAGTTCTATTTTGTAGGAACCCCTCCTACCAACACTTGCGTATTTTTGGATATCTTTGTTACCCTCTCTATCCGACCACTCACAAACTCCAACCCCGGTCTTCCCTGTGTGTGTTTATGGGTTACCCTGCCAATCATCATGGTTACTCGTGCTATGACTTGTCGAGCCGTAAAATTATTATTTCACGTCGTGTCATATTTGATGATTCTCAATTTCCCTTTGCCTCTATACACTCGCTACCTCGACATTCCTACGACTTCCTAGATGATGGCCTAAATCCTCTTCTAATTCATTATTTACATAGTCCGCTATCACAGACCCCAGCACCCGCCACCACCTCGGCCAGTCTGGGACTAGCTGCCCACCCGGTTTTGCCAACGGTGGCCCGGAACAGCCCGCCTCAGGGTGATTCAGCAGCCACCTCTCGGCAAATCGAGGTCAGCCAGCCAACACCATCACCCCTACCCTTCCTCCTTTTTCCAGCAGTCCCGCGGTAAACCCCTCTCCCATCCCGTGTCCCGAGACACACTCTCGGACCATGGAAACATGTTGCATGCACAGAATTCATAAACTTAAATGGTTGTTTAACCTTTCCATTTCAGTTGTTCCTTCTCATGTCCCTCATAACCCGAATGATGTCTTGTCCGACCCTAATTGGAAAGCCGCAATGATTGACGAATATAATACTCTTATTGATAATAAGATGTAGGACCTAATACCTCGTCCACCTGATGCTAACATCATTCATTTTATATGGATTTTTAGACATAAAAAGAAATTTGATGTCTCTTTTGAGAGGTACAAGGCTCGTCTTGTAGGTGATGGCAGGTCTCAACATGTGGGAGTAGACTGTAATGAAACGTTCAGCTCGATCGTAAAACCCGTAACCATCCGGACCGTCCTCAACATTGCCATATCCATGTTTTGGCCCATTCATCAGCTTTATATCAAGAATGTCTTCTTACATAGGGATTTCATGAAATGGTATATATGTATCAGCCTATAGGTTTCAGGGATCCTATTCATCCGGATTATGTGTGTCTGTTGCGGAAATCGCTCTATGGACTGAAACAGGCTCCTCAAGCATGGTACCAACGGTTCATCGATTATGTTTCCTTTATGAGTTTTTCACACAGCAGATCCGATCATTCCCTGTTCATCTACAACAAGGGTATAAACATGGCTTACCTATTATTATATGTTGATGACATCATCCTCACCACATCATCTGATACTCTCCGCTGGTCCATTATTTCTCTCATTTCCTCTGAGTTTGATATGAAAGATTTTAGCCCTCTGAGTTATTTCTTGGGCATCTCTGTCACTCGACATTCTGGCAGCCTATTTCTATGTCAGAAGAAGTACACCGAAGAGATCTTTGACCGTGCAGGCATGACATGTTGCAAACCATCCCACACGTTTATAGACACCAATTCCAAGCTCAACGCTGATTCTGGCCCTTCATATTCAGACCCGACTCACTATCATAGTCTGGTTAGGGCCGTGTAGTACCTCACATTCACGAGACCAGACATACCCTATGTCGTGCAATAAATCTGCTTGCACATGCACAGTCCGACGAAAGCATATATGCATACCCTCAAACGTATTTTATGACACGTTCAAGGTACACTTCACTTCGGATTACATCTATACATGTCTTCGCTCACTGGTCTCACTGTCTATTCTGATGCTGACTGGGGTGGATGTCCTGACACCCGACGCTCCACGTCTGGTTATTGCATTTTCCTCGGAGATAACATATTATCTTGGTCTTCCAAAAGGCAACCTACACTATCCCCATCCAGTGCATAAGCAGAATACAGAGGTGTTTCCAACGTCGTCTCTGAGTCTTGTTAGATCCGTAACCTTCTACTTGAGCTTCACTGCTCAATTCAAAAGGCAACATTGGTCTACTGCAATAATATTAGTACGATATATCTTTTCGACAATTTCATCCAACATCAGTGCACTAAACACATTGAGATGGACATTCATTTCGTTCGCAAAAAAGTGGCTCGTGGTCAAGTTCGTGTCCTTCATGTTCCTTCTAGATATCAGATTGTTGATATCTTCACCAAAGGACTTACGCATACTATTTGATGATTTTTGAGTCAGTCTCAGTGTTTGAGAGCCTCCCGCTTCGACTGCGGAGGTGTAATAGAATATTTCTCAATATTCTTTCATTAATTGTATTAATTGTATATCTCCTATTTTATGTAGAATTATAATTCTTTTGTAATTAGGTTAATTAGTTACCTAGTTTGTATCAAAGTAAATATTCTTGTAAACTTTTATATATCGTAAATCATTCATCCATAAAATCAAGTAACATATTCCTTTAATAAATTTCAAACATCAACATATTTCTATATAGTTTTGATATTTTAGATCTGCTAGACGTGAATACTTTTAATTTCGATTAAATATTTAACAAATTTTGATTGTTCTGATTTTTATGGGAGTAAAGAAATTAAAGTGAAAATAAAACAGAATGAAGCAAGTTGGTCGTTTATCTTGTCTTTAATTTGTTGTCCTTTTCTTTGTTGGAAGTGCATTACTTTAAAGAGAAATTAAACTACAAAAGGACAAAGAGCAGTGGAAACAAAAGCTGTTAATATCGCTATCATTGTCAATTAGGGTTTGTGTACATTTTATTGACCGGACTCTGCATTCAAAAGCGCATTCAGAATTTAAAGTATAAAGTTTTACATCAATTTCAACTTAAATCTTGTCATTTTTAGGTTGTGTTTTAGAAAAATAATTATTGTTATAAAATTTTAAATTTTATATGTGAAACTCTAACACATAATGCTGAAATTTTAACTTAAAACTTTATGATAGTAACTATTTTTCAATTATAAAGACTAAATAGTAGCTATATAGTATCCCTGATTAGGGTTTGGACATAGTTTGGATAAAATCGAAATCCAATTTTTATTTTGGTTTGGATTTTCGGATTATAGATTAATTCTGAATTTAACTTCAAAATTTTTTGAATTGGATTTCGAATTTTAATACCTCTTATTAGGGATGAGCATAGTCCAAACAAAATTTGGACAAAAGCTAGTGAATTTGACCGAACCACCGTACTTAACCTTGTAGCTCCATCTCGATATGAGATGCTCTCTCTCTATATATTTTCATCCAACTAAAAGTGAAATCAGTTTTAAGAAATAATTACTAATAGGGTAACTAGTTGTCTCTCAACTCTGATATCAAAACATCAAAGGCACATATTCATAAAAACCTAATTAATTCCATGTTGAAAAAGATGTGTCCCTCTATTCGTTTCTTCTTTAATCGATAGATTTTCTTGAATAATCTATATGTGAATATTCCCAAAATAAAAGAAGAGAATTTGAAAAAGAAAACTACTGAATGATAATGATTGAGAAGTGAATAGAGTAATACGGATGAGGTGGTTTGTGCATATCTCTCAATATCATCTGATTAGAGGCCAAAGACAAGTGTTCTATAAAATGGTAAAACCCATTGTCCCAATATTCATTTTTTTTTTTGCATCCCTTCTTTTACTTTCATTCTCAAAACCCTCTTGTTAACTGTGTCTGTAAGGGTGTGTTTGGTATGAAAAAGAAAAAAAATATTTTTCTAGATTATTTTTAAAAGAGTGATTTTCGTATTTATTTTCTTTGATAAGTGAACAAAACAAAATTCAATATAATTTAGACAAAGATTGTGAGGGTGAGGTGGGAAAGTGGGGGCATGGAGGATAAGAAATGAATATTGGATTTAACTCTACAATAAAAACTAGATCAAGAGAGAGGTTTGTCCAAGACCATAAAAAGATCAAATGCGCCTTAACCCAACGATGTGAGACTCAATATCCCCTGCATGCTCAGCGTTGAACATTGTAGCATAAACAATATAATACATGAGACATTAGCCTAACTTAACCCAAAAGCTAGCTCAAAAAGTAAGTATTCTCTAAGGCCATTCAAAGATACCAAATATCCCTTAACCATCGGTGTGGGACTCAACATGAATTTGGGAGACGGAGGTCAAGTGGTAGGGGTTTGAGGTAAGAGTGGTGGATCAGGGATGCGTATGGAGTTGGGGTCGCGGGTAGGGTGGAAGGTGTGTTGTGTGGCGTTGGCGGCAGGGGTGGGGAAGAAGTGGGTGTTGCAGAGTGTGGAGGAGACAATCAAATGTTATTTATGAAATTTATTTTTCCTACTTTCCGCTGAGAAGCCAACCATAATTTTCAAGAAACTTATTTTTCTAATAAAAAATATTTTAATCAATCAAAGATATAAATATAGAAAATATTTTCCTCCATACCAAAACACACCCTTAAGTTAGAGTACACATCTAGAGCTGTCGAATCCTACCAAAAGTCACACAAAAAAGAGTTTATACTTTCAGCCAACCAATTAGGTTTCCTCTGAGTAACCTTAAACCATGACTTTGCTTAGAGCTGCCGAATCCTACAACAAATGCTTTCATATATAGTAAATTGATAACCGCTTCTCTTTTCTCCCTTAATATATATATATATGCCCAACCCTCTTATTCTTTCTCGATACACTATAAATTAATTTTACTGTCTTTATATACTTCCATTTCCAATTTTAGTTATGGAGTTCTCACTGCAAAAAGATTTATAATGAAGAGAGCAACAGGAGGGGAAATAATACAAGTCGAAGGTGGTCACATTCTCCGGTCCACCGGACAAAAATACCGGTACAGCAAAGTCTATACATCAAAAGGTCCAAGAGATCGCAGGGTCCGGCTATCTGCTCACACTTCTATTCAATTCTATGACGTTCAGGTAAAGGCGGATTCAAGATTCACTACAAAAATATAACAAGAATTAACTACAAAATTTATCGTTAGTCTGTCGCTAAATAGCCTATATGCTATAACCTATAGGATTAGCAACGAACATTTGTTGTTCAGTGACAAAACTTCTGTTGCTAATTCGTCGTTAAATAAAATTAGAGACGAAATTTTAGTGTTTAGCTATAGAAGTTATCCGCCGCTAATTTTTATTTTTTTGTAGTGATTTAAATTTGATGGATATATATAGAATTTATGTTCTAAGTCCTGAATTCATTTGCATTTTTGCAATTATGGGTTCAAAACTTGATATTTTGTCGAAAGTTTTAGTTATTTTTTAAATATATATGCGTAAAAATACTAAGTTCAGTTGAATTTGTTAAAACTACATCAGATCCGTCTTCATGCAGGACCGGCTAGGGTATGACCGGCCGAGCAAAGTTGTGGATTGGCTCATCAAGAAGGCAAAAAATGACATAGATAAGCTAGCTGAGTTACCTCCATGGAACCCAAATGAAGATGTAGCAAATAACTTGGCCACAAGTACTGATGTTGATGTGGGCTCAAGTGGGAATATTGAACCTCAAGAACCACTATCAAATTTTTCTTATGGGTATGAATTTGTAATGTATATTATATGATCGTCTCATCTAAAAATATTACATATTTTTATATAATTATGAGGGTTTTTGGATAAATTTATAAGCCGGTTAAATTATTTTTTAAGCATCTTTTGACTTATTTATGCATTCAACAATACCCAAAGTGCTTATAAGAGCTAAAAATAGTAAGTTGGTGACCTTTCACTAATGATTTTTCAACTTATAAACACTTTTAGTTTGATTATTTTTAAACTATTTTATCCTTAATAATTTTTCTATTTATCAAACTGTTCCTAACTTTCTCTTAATTCCATATCTGTTGTTCATCATTTTCCTTAGAAAAATACTTTTAAATTAATAATCTTTTTATTTTAGTCAATTTACCCGAAAAAACAACTTGTTTATACTTTATTTTATGAAACACATCAATATTCTATTATAAGTTTTCAACATTTTATTCACACACATAAAATGTCTTTTGTAAAATTGATTTCAGCACTTAATAATTATCAGTTATTTATGATCAACTAACCAAATCTTCAACAGATTGTTGTTCCAGAGGCAATTAGCAGAAAATCAAAGTAGTAGTTCTTCATATATGATGCCTGAGTCAGTAACTGAGACGCAATCTGTTGTAGATACCTCAAAATCGTTCTTCCCGATGAATTCAGGGATACCATTAACGAATTTCCTAAGCTTTCCACATGATATTGTAATGTCAAGAGACTCAATCCAGGATGATGATCAAGATTTTGATTTATCACTTCACACCAATTTACACCATGATCAAAACTCAAACTATAGTCCAAATAATCCAACACTTAACTTTGAAGAAACTTATGATAATAATAATGCAAGAACTGCTGATTGGATAATTCCCCATCAACCATTTTTCTCCCAAGGGGGTACATTTTCTCAAATTAGGGAACCCCTTCAGTCCAATTTCTCACAATTGATTCATCATGCTTGGGAACAAAGGATAATTATGGCAAGTGAAGGACATCAATCATCAATTTCCAATAGCCATTTCAATGGAGATTTTCAATTTCCTTCTAGAATTCATGGTGAAGAAGTGAATGGAGTTGTTTGCATTAAACCCTCTTCTGGCTATTCAAGTTCTCATCATTGAATGATTGAAAAGAGTTGGTGTTCAATCCATCAGGTATTTAAATCATCCAAAAATCACTTCAATTGAGGATGTGTTTGATACGAAGAAAAATACTTTTCCAAAAATACGGCAAAGAAGACCTACTAATAGGAGGAAAATGTGCTATCCCAATAGATTTCATACTTTTCCACTATGATTCTTAGGCAAGCTAATCAATCTTGCTTTGCCAAAAAGTCTCTTCTCGCTCTTCTACACTCTATTTTTCTTACTTTTAATTAAGGGGTAAGAAGAATCTAATTTCATGTCTTAAGTATGATTAGGGTAAAGGGAAGGATTACAACTAGATACAAGGAGACAGGGAAAGCAAACAAAAGATGCATGCACTCTCTAAAATTTGAAATTATTTCAAATGGACTATCGGTGAACGAATAAGTGAAGAAAGTCATTTTTTCTTTTAATTTAATAGCCAAAAAATAGCATATTTTTTAAAAAAAAAATATTTTGTCAAAATATTTTCAAGAGAAATGATTTTCTTCGTACCAAACACACCCGATCAAAGTTCAATTTATGTCAGTTTCACTCTCATTTTTGTAGTTTTCGACTTTTTAGACCACTTGGCTCATATGATTTTTCAGGAATGTGGGTAATGTTCATTGAAGACCAATGACTATATATATATCAAGATGGGAAATTACATGAAGGTGATCATTTTAAGTATGTTGATTAATATATCAATGTGATGTAAGCTTATTCTATTACTCTATGCTGCTGCAATCTTGAGTAACAATGTGATGTAACATTATTTTAGTATTGAAGTCTCAGCACAAAGTATTTTTCTTCCTATTTGTGTATATATTTGCAGAGAATATTAACTAGCTCAAGAGATCGAAGCCGCATAGTTAATGATGTTATTAGATTTTACTTCCAACAGAAACTTAAAATTTCTATTGAGAATGACACCAACTAATAGGTTTGATTGCTACTTAAATTTTATAATATCGTATTGTTAAATTCATCTTTATATAATGATAAAAGTCATATTTTATGTTAAGTCGATTTGTGTGTCATCTTTTTTCTCATGTTGTCTTTACCTATTATTTAACAATCTTATTTTATTCTTTACCTAACTTTTTTTGTGTAATAACTCTATCGGCATGTAACTCTACCGGCATGTACCCTATTTTTCTTTGTAATATTATAATTATATTCTTCATATTGTTGATATCATGTGGCATTATATAGTTGCGGAAAGTAATATAATTTATTCAAATATTATATTCAATTGGATAGATTATAAATGGTCTATGCAAAAACGTATCTTAGCATATAGATATATAGATGATAGGCACACTAGTACTTTTATTGCAGAAAATATTTATCAAGTGTGCGATTATTATGGAATAACCGATAAAATTATGACTATTACATTAGATAACGCTTCTTCTAACAATTACGCTATTACAATTTTAAAAAATAGTTTAACTCCGTCTTTTTCAGATCATTTTCATATAAAATGCGTGTGTCATATATATAACTTAATTGTAATAGATGATCTATCACTTTTTGAAGACATTCTTAGTAAAATATAATTTGCTATAAACTTTATTTTTTAAAATAATAGAATACAACGAAAAAAAGAATATAAAAAACTTGTCACGATTGCCAACTACCTTATAGAAAAATTCCAGAAGAAGTACCCACTAGGTGGAATTCTTTATACGAGCAACTACTTGTTGCTTATGACTATAGAAAACCTATAACTTTATTTTTTAACTCTCATAATCAAAATTCAGCTGATATGGTTGTAGATAGTGATTGGGTAAAAATTTCCGAACTTATTGTATTTTTAGAGAATTTTTTTCAAGCAACAAAAGAATTTTCCGGTATATATTATCCTACTATTTCAACTATGTTGTTTTATATAGCTCTAATATTTTTATTACTTAGTGAATATATGGAAAAATCATCTTATATAGCAGCTATTAAAAAAATGTTTATCAAAATAAAAAAATATTTTATTCCTATTCCCACTATTTATATTATTGGTGTTGTATTAAATTCGACTATTAAAATAGACGGTACTAAATCACTTATTGAAACTATTTACGATTGTATAGAAGTACTACCACCTCCAAGTCCCAAAAATCCAAATCACCCACCACCACTACCTATTGAACAAACTAAAGAAGAAGTGTTGTCTAGCGTAGAAAACCAATGCAAAAAAAGTATATAGGTTTTACCAACAAGAAAGTGCTAGTAACCTACCTGCTTCCATACCATCATCTTCTTCTTCAACACAACCTCACAAAAGACATGTTGTTTCTGCGGCTAGTATTGAAAGCCTCAGAAATAAACTGTGCGGTCGTACCGCTACTAACCAAATTAGCGAGTTTGATATTTTTGTTTTGCGGTTCAGATCAGTATCAGCGCTTTCAATGAAGAAGGACATGAAGACTTGCTGAAATACTGGAGGGGGAATGAGAAGACCTTTCCGACACTTTTAATGATGGCCCGAGATGTTTTGAACATTCAAGCATCATCAATCAAGGCCTGAAAGCGTTTTTCGCCAAAGAATATCAAATAGGAGACCACAGACACTCATTAGCCGGAGACAGCTTGAAGATTGTGGTATTATTCAGAGATTGGATACGAGTGGAGCGGAGAAGGTGCGGTCAACCGGAGATCAACGAAGAAGAAGACGAAAACTACAACGAAATCTTATCCGAAGGCGGTGGAAACGACGTGGATCAATTTGACCAACAAATACCAATTCCAACCGAAGAACCACAGGAAATTATCAAGAAACTAGAACATGTTTTTTTCAGAATGTAATTTTTTAATTGCAATTTTAGTATTTTACTATGTAATTTGCAACTTTTGAACAACACCACAAAGTTGCAATTTTGACAATTGTATTTGTATTACAAAAAAACATATGTCTACTAAATAATATAAGAGGCACAAAAACAGCCTTGGGATGTTTTTATTACACTATCTTGTTTAATTATTGAGTTTTTTTATATATATGTTATTTTTTAAATTAAGTGCAAAAAACAAACGCGGGATCCCGATTCCGACGGGATCGGGGCGGGACTTCTGCAAATCCCGCCTATCCCGATCCCGCCTGACCCGCCCCGCCCCAATCCCACCCTTTTCCACGTCCCGCCCCTACCCAATCCCGCCAAACCCGGCCCGCGGTCCCGAGCCCGACCCACTGGCCACCCCTAATACAAAGACATATAATTCTGATATACACTTGATGTTTACTTGAACTGTACTCCTCATACATTCCGGAATTTATCTCATATTTTTCACATAGAAATAACCAGAAGGCAAATAGAACATGAAACACAACTAAGATTGTTCCCTAGATAAGACAGAATGGTGGTCTGCTTAAGTTTATAGGTACACATGATTCAGACTTAACTTCCATATAATAGAGAAATGTTCCTACAGAATCACCAAGTTTATATAGAACAAAAGTGCAGACTTGAGCATGGCACAGGGAAGAAAAAACACATCATACATCTCCCTATTTATCAAATCTCTTGCAGAAATAAAACAAGTATGCAAATAGTTCAAAAAGTTGGAGAGGAAACCAAACAAACTTACATATATACGTTCACTCTCCACCTATATGTATTACTCTAATGAAACAAGCAATCTCCCCCCCCCACCTTTAAACCTTACATGATGTTTAGCACCCTGAATGTTCTACCCACATGCCTAATTACAAAGATCAAAACAAGAAGGAAATATATAACTCTCAAACAAGACACATAGAGCTTCAACAAAATATATTCAGACATGGGACATGCTTTTAGACAGAGTGCCATAGAAAGTGTGAACTTATTTTGACCAAGCTAAGCACAGAAGATCCTAATCAAATTACAAGGAGGCAGGATCAACTGGTATATCTAGCAGGAAAGCCAAGGCAGAAAGAAAAATGGAAAAAAAAGTCTCAAGATCCAACCCAGATATCACACAAAAGAGGAATAAGAAATGATTCAGATAAAGTCACATATTTGTAACCAAGGCATTTGAAAGAGGCAGGACAATAGCATTACAGTAGGCTTGAGCTATTCCTAAACACACATACCTAATTATTTCATGGGATCAACATGCTTACATAGACAGGCTAACATACCAAGACAGAATAATATGACACTCATGAACAGGCAATTCGGATACGGAGGCATGATTTATCAAGAGACATGAGACACTTGGCCATAAAAAAACCTATCCAAGTCAATTCTAGTTCAAACTTCTGGCAATTTACAATACTCAATCATCATGTACATGCTTACTATATGAATATGATTGTAAGTTAAACATAGGATGCAACTTGGACTTAATATGGTATAGGTTAGTTCAAAGAAGTGCAAAATATCGATGTAGACACCATTCAATCACTTTAGAAGAGAAGGCATGACACTGGGCTAGGCATGCATGTAGCCAGTTAACAACATAACTCATGAATCTCATGTTGGATTGGGAACTAGCTCACATTGAAACAAACAAATGCAGACATACAACCAATTCAATACAGCTATGAGAGGTGAATAAGAGAGTTCCAAGATCATCTGAGAACAGCCTCTGACAGGTAAGGTAGGTATACAGTCAATATGGCAAACATGAAGACTTATCTGGACAGATGACCATTTTACACACGTGACATTTTTGCATATAGGTCACTTACATCAATCATATCACATTCATGTTATATCTTAGAAAATGTGTCATTTCAAAACAAGCATTAGTTAGAATCAGGATGACCATCAACAGATCCGGCAAATACTAATACCACAGTGTCCTTCATAAATTTCAAAACCTGCACCTGTGGCGTTTGCCTGTGGTGTGGCTGCGGCCGTTGGAGTACTGTAAGCATTTTTGGACACGGACTTGATAGAATTCATGAAAGTCTTTTATTCATAACATGAATTCTTACAAAGCAATAACAAGATAATAAAATAATATTATTCTTGAGAGCTAAAAGTGCAAGTAAAAGAAAAGCAAGTAAAGCCCTTTATATAGGGTCTATTACATGGGATACAAATATGTTTTTCCAATGTGGGACAAAAGAAGCAAATGCTAATATCTCCTCTCAAACTCGCGATGGTGTAGACAGAAGCATCGAGGATTTACCAGAAAAGAACGGTGGCGCTTTAAGGTATATGCGCCTTTGTGAAGAAATGCAGGAGTTGCATCGAAGATGAGACAAATGGCGAGGATAAGTCTTATTCTTGAAGATGATGCTCGAATAATATGACAATCAATCTCAATATGCTTAGTACGTTCATGAAGAGCGTATTTGTCTTGCCAATCTGAATAGAACTCTTATTATCACAATACGCCGGTGTTGGTGAAGAAAAATGAACACCCATATCAACCAATAACCGGCGTAACCGCCATCAATCTCACGTAGTAGAAGCCATGTACGATACTCTGCCTCGAGTTGAAGAAGCGAGAAACCCACGTCTTGTTTCTTACTTTTCCATGAGATGAGTGAATCTCTAAAAATACACAATAACCCAGGTAGTTGATTTCCGATCGGTTAGGTCACCCGACCCAATCTGCATCGAGAAAATGCACGCAGCTCGAGGATGGTCGATGGAAACAAAGAGACTCACGATAAATCGTTCCTCGAAGATAGCGAAGAATACGCATAGCGCTGATTTATGATGTGGCAGGAGAGCAAACAAAGCGGCCCGACAGCAATGTGAGCGACATATGCAATGTCCGAGGCGAGTAATGGTGAGGTACACGGACTCCTGGCCAATGAGCGATATAAAGTGGGATGGGAATAGGATCCGTCGGTAGGTGTATATCGAACATTAACCTCAGAGGAGAGTCACTATCTGCAGTATCACGTGAGGCGGGCTCGCTCGAGAATATCTGCGATGTACTTAGATTGAGAGAAGATATCCGCTTCTCGAGAATAAGCTACCTCGATACTAAAAAATGCGTAGATGACCTAAATCTTTCATCTCAAGCATGCGAGATAAAGTAGATTTTAGGTTTGCAATACCCATCGATATCATCACTGTAATGATCATGTCATCAACATACAACAAAGCAAAATACAACTGCCAGGGGATGATTTAACAAATATGGCGAATCATGAAAAATTTGGAAATAAACCCGAGAGATGATACTACGATGGAGAACTTGTCGAACCAAGCTCTTGGAGCTTGTTTGAGACCATACGAGCTTTCTTAAGCTGCACACTTGTCTGGACTATGTGAAACACCCAGGTGGAGGGACCATGTAGATTTCTTCTTGAAGATCCCGTTTAAAAAAGCATTTTTAACATCCACGTTTGTAAATATGCCAATGAGCAGAGGCCACTATAAGAACCGGGACGGATGTCATCTTTGCAGCGGATGCAAAAGTCTCTTCATAATCCATACCATATTCTTGAGCAAAACCGCTTTGCTGACCAAGCGAGATTTATATGGCTCGATAGAACCATCAGGACTTTGTCTTAATCTTGTACACCCGTGAGAACCAATAGTTTTCTTACGGTCGGTAGAAACCCAAATCAATGTACGGTTTGTTCAGCAACCAGTTCCTCATTCATAGCCTCTTGCCAAGAAGGATCACGAGCTTAGCCTCAGTAGGATGTAGGCTCGCGAGAGAATTAATAAAAACTAGAAAGAGCGAATGATGGAGCATAGCGAGAATAATCAAAATCGGATACCTGAGTAGATCGCGGAGTGCGTTTAGGATAGCGATGTGGATGCGGATCTGCAACCCACAAGAGGTTACGAAATAGGCGTAGGGAGAGTGAGTATCAATATCATGGGACTGCCAGGAAGGCGAGAAAGCGGATGATATAGATGTAGAATCGGATGGACAATCGGCGTCGAAAGGGATCGATATCCAATAAGATCAGATTTTGTCATACCATGTGAGGTAGGTGGGATGGAAAAGAAAGGAACATGCTCAATAAAGGAAACATTACGAGACACATACAATTTTCGAGCTGGATCATGACAGCGATAACCTTTACGACCCCATATCGAAAAACACAAATGGCGACACGAGAAGATAACCTTAAATGCGCTCTGCATGGGCGTAGAACAAAACATGTAGAACCAAAAACTCTCAAATGGGAATATAATTGGGGTGTGACCAAATAGTCTATGCATGCGTCAGAAATACCGAGGAATTATGAGAAGGTAGGGATCCTATTAATAAGATAAGCGGATGTAAGGACAACTTCTCCCCAAAATTCACTAGGTACACTAGCGGACAAAAGCATGAGATCTATTTGTCTCAACAATATGCCTATGTTTTCTCTCGGCTACCCCATTTTGTTGTGGTGTATCGATCTGAAAGAAGCGATGTATTGTACCATCAGCTTTGAAAATACCAGAAAGATCCCCACTAGTATATTCACCTCTAAATCGGCCAGAAAACATTTAATAATGGCGAGAATGTTGAGTTTTCACATGAGCTTGAAACTCAACATAAGTATGAACAAAATCAGGCGTCTTTTCACAAATAAACCAACAATGAGTATAATCATCAATAAAGGAAACACATAATATACGGAGCCACCCTTGAAGTAGGGATAGGTCTTGGCCCCAAACATCTGAATGAACTAAGATCAAATGGTGAGAAAGAAGTAGAAGTACTAAGATTAAAAGGCAAAGCGATGAGAAAATTTTCCAAGTTTACATCCACTCTGATCGAAATATCATCGGATTGTAAATCACCAAAAATGATATTACACACGCATGGCGAGGAACTGATACATGACCAAGTCTAGAGTGCCACAAATAAAACCCGAGAGGAATGTGTTAAATGAAAAGAAACATGATTAACGAGGCATAGTTCTTTGCATGAGTAGGAAGATCGACTCGTCAAAACATATAGACCTCTCCGCTCTACATCTGTCCCGATCACTATCTTGGATTTTTAGATCCTGCACATAACAAGAATTAGGGAAGAGTCAATAAAACATCGAGTCACATATTTGACCCGTGACGAGATTTATATGTAATTTTGGAATCTGATAAACATCGGTAATGATATAGTGGATGTATGAATGGTGCCAATGCTGTCAATGGCATGGGTGTGCCATCGTGATCAGCGAAGTGGAAGAGTCGGAAGACATAGATACAAAGCGGAAGAATCGGGAGACATATGATTTCCAGCTCGAGTCCAAGATCGAAAGGCGAAATGATACGAACGATAGATGGTGATGGCCGGAAGGAGCGAAGAAAAAGCATAAGGCCGAGAATTTTGTTGAAGCGTTGGAAGGCGAGCTTACGGGGAAAGTGGTCGACTCTGAGAATCGATCTTTGTGACTCTGAGGCTCACCAGGTGGGTGATCAGAGAGGCACAAAAGCCTGGCGGCATAGTCGGTGGATACAAGTTGGAATTGACCTACGAGAATATGACCACATTGAAGACTTACATCCTTGTCCGAATGTGGAGGCTTAGAACCTGGCGTCTTAGTAGCTCGAGGACGTGATTCTTCCGGTGTCGGTTTCTTACAATAATTACAATTACCTACGATAGATGTTCTATCTTTGGTGTGTAGGAGCTGCGAGGGCCGGTGTGAGCGAAGGCTGCCCGGATTACAAAAGTAGAAGCCTTATGTACCCCTTTTAGAGTCTTCAAACATGTTTCTTCAGCCATAAGTTCATTTACCACATCTTGACGATGGTAAGGGTTTGCGGTGCAATAAGCACGAGCGACAATTCTCAATTGACCAGAAGACCCGTGATAGTTTGAACAAGGCGATCTTCGTCTCTGCATTTATATAAGCATCGCATGCTTGCAATTCGATGGAATCTGTCATAAGCGCTTGATCCCACAAAGTGGTCGTTGCCTGAAATAATCTTGAATGCCAGTCATTTTGTACTAGTCTTGAATTTCATATTATGCCGATATTTAACAGCAAAATTATTACTGCACAAACAATCTTGACAAATAATCCCAAATCTCTTTAGCGATTTGAACTTAGCCAATTGAACACCAACTCTTTGTTCAGCGGAATTATTAATCAAGTAATAATCTTTGAATTATTGGTCTCCCAAAGTCCTAAATAATTCATCAAAATTTTCATCTCAATTTTAGGACATTTGGTTTCGGACATATAATCCCAAAGCCCTTTTCCCTTGAGAAAATTTACCATGACATAGCTCAATAGGAATAATTTTTCCATCTAACCTAACACCAATAGTTTGCAAAGAATCATCCTCGGCCATTATGAATTTTAAGCGGAAAATCCCAAATAACAAGCGGCAATCCCCAAATAACAGCGGCGATCCCAAGCAACAAATAAAATAAAAAGAGGCGAGATCTCACCGATCGGATCACGGAAGCCAAAAAGCCGAAACCCGGATGTGGAAGCCAAGGTCCCGAGCGAGCACGGCGACCAAAGCGAGCCACGAGCTTCAAAACAAAGCCAAAAAAATTTTTAGCGATACGGCGTCTTTGCATCACGAACCCCCTGCTAACTCACTTGCGAAGTTGAATCGCGATCGAGCTAAAAATATTAACTTGTGCTCTTGGCTTTGATACCATGATAGAATTCATGAAAGTCTTTTATTCATAACATGAATTCTTACAAAGCAATAACAAGATAATAAAATAATATTATTCTTGAGAGCTAAAAGTGCAAGTAAAAGAAAAGCAAGTAAAGCCCTTTATATAGGGTCTATTACATGGGATACAAATATGTTTTTCCAATGTGGGACAAAAGAAGCAAATGCTAATAGGACTTAGAGAAAAACTACATCAAGTTATCCAAATGTCAGCTCATCGCGGTATTCTGCGCCCTCATGGTTTGTATGGCTTTCTAGGGTGTCTCGTCATTGGAAACATCTTCCTCATGGGTCTGTCCGCCCCCAAATGTAACTATGTCTGCACCCATCGTATCTTGTGGTACCTGATCTACTACCGGTAAGCCATCTGGTCCGATTGGGATATTGGTAGCTTTATCAGCGGTGTTGCTATTGCCTCCGGATTCTTCTATTCCTGTTATTTATTTGTTCTGAATAAAAACAAGACTCAAAGAAAAGATTAGATTAGAGAAAAATGGGGTCACTTGTGACACCACAATTGCCCAGGCCCCACGGTGGGCGCCAAATTGTTTACATGTAAAATGGTACAGTTGAATTTGTATACGTAGTCAAGGATAAGTAGATCTCAAGTGACTAATTTTAGTGGAATATCAGATACTATGTAACACAAATAAATATTATTAAGACAAAGTAAAGAAATAGTTAGTTTGAGCCTGATATTAGCTTCATGGCAAAGCTTATGTGACTAGTATGTAAGCATAAAAATTGAGAGTAATACTCATAAGTGTATTATAATAGCTTGCATATGATGATTTACAATGGAACAATGTGTCCTATTTATACATGAGCTCACGGGTACACACCCCACGATATATGCCCTTATTAATACAAGAGAATGAATACTGTAATAATTAGATAATTAATGTCTTCATAAATGTCATTAATGCTCCGTTGGAAGATGTGCGATTGGACCATAAACAACCATCCGTTGGAATTCAAACCGTTCATTTGATCTTCAAAATTCACTGGTACCTCGCGTCCTTATAATGCAACCGGTCCTGCTCACACTCCACCGGTAGCATCAGAGGCCGATATGGATGTGAATCATCACCACCTGCCATGTGTCATGATATAATTCGCCCAACTATATTATATGAATTTTTCCCTATACAGAACTCCAGCTCATTCAAAATTAAAAATAAATTCGCAAGGCAGAGTTTAGATTTCACAAGACATAGTTAGCTTTCAGGCATAAGACAAACTCTACATTAAGACAGAGTTTGCCTTAAGACAGAGTTCGTTATTCTTGAAGGCAAACTTTGAGATTTTGCAGACAAACTTTGTCTTGCGAAATCCAAACTATGCCTTGCGAATTATTTTTTAATTTTTGATTGAGCGGAGGTTCTGATAAACACCCGTGATATACATGGTATATTGGTCGTGTTTATCACGGGCTGACTTAGCAAATATGGGTTGTTAAACCCATGATATACACGGTGTATACATACCGTGTATATCACGTTTTAGTGACCTATTTTAGGAGATGTTTTGTTGTAATTAGAATTGTACACTTACCATAATTGTATAGTTATTGTACAAGTAGAATAAAGTTTTAGGAGTAGAATAGGAATAAGATTTTCCTATTATGGAAATTATAAATTGTATATATACTCTTTCATTAATGAAAATAATCAAGGGATTATTTCTTTCATTGTATCAGAAGTCTAGGTCTCACATACATCCTTCTCCAAAAGCTTCCACTTCTCTCGGCCACTTCGAAATCCGAGCCCCCTCCTCGATTTCTGTGCCGGTTCTACCTCCTCACTTCCCTAAATTTTCTTCCAAATCCCTCAATAACACTTTGGTCTTTCGTTATGTCAATGTCAAAGAGCATGTTTCATCCTGCCCTTACTGTTTCTAACATCAAGAACAACATCCTTATTGTTCTTGAGATGGAAAACGTCCAATATGCAATGTGGGCAGAGTTGTTCAAAATTCATGCTATCTCACATCAAGTCCTCCATCACATAATTCCTCCCGCTACCCCTATTCTCGCGGAGGATCCTCAATTATGGATTACTCTTGATGCTACCGTCCTTCAATGGATTTATTCCACTATTTCTATCGACCTTTTATAGACGATCATTGAGCCAGATATACAGCTATGGCTACCTGGAATAGATTGCGTGATATATTCCAAGATAACTAACATTCCCGAGTCCTCACTCTTGAGCAAGAATTCTCCTAAGTCCGCATGGAAGATTTCCCAAACGTTTCTGAGTATTGCAAACGACTCATGGAGTTGGCAGACCAACTCCGTAACGTTGGCGCACCTGTGACCAATAATCGTCTTATTCTACAATTGGTTGCCGACCTTTCTGAGGCCTATAATGGCGCTGGAACACTCATTCGTCAAAGTAATCTGCTTCCCCTTTTTATCAAGCCCGCTCAATGCTCACCTTAGAAGAAGCCGGCTTGGAAAAAAAGGCGGCTACCGACGCCAGTTCCGTGGCAATGATGACTTCGTCCGATAATTCTCATGGTTTTGTTGACAATTCAGGCCAAAACCGCAATAACGGTGGCAGCAAAAAAGGTCAAAACCATAAAAATAATGGCAAAAATCACGGCGGCAACAATGGTGGCGGCCAGAACAGTGGTGGCGATGGTGGTGGCCCTCGGGGCAGTGGGCAGTAGCCCAATTGGGCTCAGCAGTGGAACTGGGCCATTGGGCCTTGGCCCAACAGTGGATATTTTTCGAGCCCTTACCCGGGAAACTGGGCCCAGTTTCCACAACACGCCAGGCCCAGTTTCTTAGGTTCAGCTTCGGGTGGCAGATCAGTTTCTGGGCCGGGGCAGCAGGCCGGTGTGCTTGGGCCTCGGCCTCAGCAAGAATTTCAGGCAGTGGGCCCCACACTGACTCTGACAGATATTGAGGCAGCGATGCATACGCTTGGATTAAATCCCCCAGATCCGAATTGGTATATATACACCAGTGCCACTTCTCACATGACGTCCGACCAAGATACTCTCTCGTCTTATTCCAATTTGAGCAACAATCGTGGCATAATTATTGGTGGCATAATTGTTGGTAATGGCAACTCAATTCCAATTCATGGTTACGATCATAAAATGTTGTCACCCCCCCCCCCATCCACCTCTTGTCTTGAAAAATGCCCTTTATGTCCCTAACTTAATTAAAAATTTGGTGTATGTACGTAAATTCACCACTGATAATTGAGTTTCTGTTGACTTTGATCCTTTTGGGTTTTCTGTAAAGGATTTCAAGATGGGGATTCCTCTCATGAGATATGATAGTAGGGGAGATCTTTATCCTTTGACGCCCGCATTCGGTCTCTCGAGTCAAGCCTTGCCATCTACTTTGCAGCTCTAGCTCCTTCCTTATGGCATGCACGTTTGGGTCACCCTAGGTCATCTTTTGTTTCTTCCTTGCATAAAAATAATTTTATTTCTTGTAAGGGTACGCATAGTACTCTGATTTGTCATTCCTGTCCTTTAGAAAAACATGTTATATTACCATTTGTAGCCGCTTCTTCTCGTACTTTAATATCATTTGATATTATTCATAGCGATTTATGGACATCTCCTCTTTTAAGTTCTATGTGCCATCGTTATTATGTTCTATTTTGGATGATTATTCTATTTTTATGGATCTTTCCGTTAGCGAAAAAATCACAAGTTTTTTCCACATTCTTAAAATTTAGAGCATCCGTCCGTACCCAATTCGAACGAAAAATAAAAAATATTCAATGTGATAATGGAAAAAAATATGACAATGGGTTGTTTCAGAATTTTTGTGATACTAATGGCATAGTTTTTCATTTCTCTTGTCCTCATACTTCCTCACAAAATGGGAAAGCCGAACGCAAAATTCGTACCATTAGTAATATTGTCCGAACTTTATTGGTCCATGCTTCCGTACCCCCTTCTTTTTGGCATTATGCTCTACAAATGGCTACTTATCTTCTTAACATTCTTCATATCGAAGGATTGACATATTCCTCACCTCTTAAAATTCTCTATAATAAGAATCTTTCATATTCACATCTTAGGGTCTTTGGATGCTTATGTTATCCGCTCTTTCCGTCAACTACTATTAACAAACTTCAAGCTCGTTCTACCTCTTGTGTCTTTTTGGATTATCCATCTAATCATCGTGGTTACAAATATTTTGATTTATCGTCTAATAAAATCATAATTAGTTGCCACATTATTTTTTATGAATCCCAATTTCCGTTTTTCTAAAGTACGTAGTCCCGGGCCTAGTTCGTATGATTTTTTAGATAACGATGCCTCCCCATATATTATACACCATTTATCAGACTTGTCTCGCACCTAAAATCCGCCAGCGGGCCCACTGCCCGCTGGACCACCTGTTCCGTCCACTCTGCCCAGTGGGCCAGTCCCTCGTGTCTTGGGTTCAGCTACTAGGCCGACTGTCCAACCCAAGATCGCCTCGCATCGCTCCCGATCCCGATCCTCAGTATTCGGTGTTGGACGGCCGCCCACCGCCATCGCCGTCACCCATCCAATTTTTTTCCAAAATCTGCCTAATTCTCCCCCGAGTCACAGACCGGTCACTCGTAGTCAACGGGATATTTTTAAACCAACTATCTACGTTAAATGACTCGAATTAGAAATTAGCTATGAACAACGAATATAATGCTCACATTGAAAATAAGACGTGGGAGTTGGTACCCCATCCTTATGGTGTTAACGTTATTCAATCTATGTGGATTTTTACTCATAAAGAAAATTTTGATGGTTATTTTGCGAGGCATAAGGCTCGTCTTGTAGGTGATGGTAAGACTCAGTAGGTTGGCGTGGATTGTGGTGAGACGTTTAGTCCGGTGGTCAAACCGACTACTATTCGTACTGTCTTCAGTCTGGCTCTTTCCAAGGCATGACTCATTCATCAGTTAGATGTGAAGAATGCTTTCTTACATGGTGATCTCAAGGAAACTGTTTACATGCATCAGCCTTTGGGTTTTTGAGACCCCGCATATCCTTATCATGTATGTTTATTGAAAAAATCCTTGTATGGGTTTACGCGGGCCCCACGGGCTTGGTATGAGATATTTGCATACTATGTTTCATCTATTGCATTTTCACACAACAAGTCTGATAATTCATTGTTCATGTATCGCCGTGGTACTTTCCTGGCTTATATAGTATTATATGTGAATGATATTATCTTGATTGCTTCTTCTAATGTTTTGCGAAAGTCTATCATGATAATGCTCAGTTCTAAGTTTGTTATGAAAGACTTGGGGCCCTTGAGTTACTTTTTGGGAATTGTTGTCGCTCGTCATGCAGGTGGGTTATTCTTATCACAACGGAAGTATGCAGCTGAGATCATTGAGTGAGCTGGTATGTCCTCATGCAAGTCTACTTCCACTCCAGTTGATACTAAACCCAAGCTGGGTGTTGTGGCTGGCTCACCGTAAGAGGATCCGACCCACTATCGCAGTCTTGCAGGGGCTCTTCAGTATCTTATTTTCACTAGATCAGATATTACGTATGTTGTATAGCAGGTGTGCTTGTTTATGCATGATCCCAGGGTTGAGCACATGAATGCACTCAGACGCATTATTCGATACATCCAGGGAACACTTGACTATGGCTTACATTTATATCCTTAATCGACGTCTACATTTGTCTCGTATACATATGCTGATTGGGGTGGCTGTCCAGATACCAAACATTCCACTTCCGGTTATTGTATGTTTCTTGGTAATAACTTGGTCTCATGATCTGCGAAGCGTCAGTCTACATTATCACGCTCTAGTGCAGAGACCGAGTATCGAGGGGTAGCCAATGTGGTCTCTGAATCCTGTTGGTTACGTAATATTCTTTTAGAACTTCATTGTCCTATTCAGAAAGCTACCTTGGTTTATTGTGATAATATTAGTGCCATCTACCTTTCTGGTAATCCGGCTCAGCACCAGCGCACTAAACACATCGAGATGAATATTCACTTTGTTTGCTAAAAGGTAGCTCATAGACAAGTACGCGTTTGCCATGTCCCTTTCAGATATCAAATTGCAGACATCTTTACTAAGAGTTTTCCCTCGGTCTTTTTTGAAGATTTTAGGGACAGTCTCAGCGTACGTAGACCGCCCGTTATGACTGCGGGGGTGTGATAAACACCCTTGATTTACACGGTATATTGGCCGTGTATATCACCAGCTGACTTAGCAAAGATGGTCTGTTAAACCCGTGATATACACGGTGTATACATACCGTGTATATTACGGTTTAGTGGCCTATTTTAGAAGATGTTTTGTTGTAATTAGAATTGTACACTTACCATAATTCTATAGTTATTGTACAAGTAGAATAAAGTTTTAGGAGTAGAATATGAATATAATTTTTCTATTATGGAAATTGTAAATGTATATATACTCTTTCATTAATGAAAATAATCATGAAATTATTTCTTTCAGGTTCGAACCCATTAATTCGGGGTATTTTCAGCCCCTTTTTTAAGCAAATGGCAAAATTAAAGACCAACAATTTGAGGGGTAAAAATTAAAGACCAGTGCCTTTGAAGAACAATCCGCGCAAAAAATTGCATTTTAGACTCTATATTTGCTTGGGCCATTATCATAGCGCTCAGAGTGGGCCTTTGAAAGTCATATTTACAGCCCAATGTTAAGCCCACAAACTCTATCTAAATTAGTTAACGAAAAATAAAAAAAATTAAATAAAAAAATCCAAAAACCCTAAACCCCTTCCCCAAGTTCTCATTAATAACTTTCTACCAAACCCTACTACTCCTCCAATACGTTTCGATCAGGTAAATTAATCTTCATCTTCATCTTCATCTTATGTATGTTGTACTTTAGTGTTATATTAGTTTTTTTTTTACCCAATTTGTTACTTTTTATGTTTAACCTTTGTAAAATTTTCGATTGATTTGGCTTAAAACACAGAATAAAATTAGCTGGAAAGGAGTGAAAAGGAGTTAATATAGTTGATCCGAGTTAATTTGGTGTCAGTCGATTGATTGTATTTTCTTTTCCTGCTTTAAAGTGCCTGTTCTTGTGCCGGAGTGTCTACCGGAAACAGCTGCCTCTCTACCTGCGAAGGTGGTACCCTCTCCAAACCCCACTATGTGGGATTTCACTGGGTATGTTGTTGCATTTATATAGCTGATCCCAAGTTAATTTAGTATCTTTTTGTAGTTGATTGATTGATTTTTGGGATTATAAGTGCACTAATAAGCAGGCATTACATACTTGTGTAAGTCGTCCGTTAGGGTTCTATTTTTTACTCCTATTTGATGCTCTTTATTTAACGTGTTATCGTGATTTCGGGTTTTGAGTATTGCTTTCTGCGAGATTATATTTTGTGAAATTTGACATTGATTTGGTTTAGATTATTGAGTATTGTATTGAAATTAGCTGGAATAGAGCGGAAACACAGAGCAGTTTAGCTGATTTAAGTTAATCTGGTATTTTGGGCATAGTTGATTGGTTAATTTTTTCGGCTTCAAGCATTTTTGGAATCATAGGTGCATTAGTAAGCAGGCATTACTTAATTAAAGTCCTCTTGTTCCATTTACATAATGCTTGTGTATGTGGTCTATTAGGGTTTTTTTTTTTACCCAATTTGATGCTCTTTAAGTTTAATGTGTTATTGTGATTTCGAGTTTTGTATGGTGCTTTCTGTGAGATCATTTGTAAATATGAGTTTGATTTGGATTATAACACAGATTATTGAGTATTGGTATGAAATTAGCTGGAATAGAGCGATAAGGATATGGAGGATTTAGTGTAGCTGATACCAAGTTAATTTTGTACGGATTATAATTATAGGTGCATTAGTAAGTGGACACAATGTATCTAAACACAATTTTTTTCTGTTTTTCTTTCTTTTTCCATTTTGTTGATTTTGTATTCGTCTGTTGTTTAGTAACGATCATTGTTTACAGTTTGCTAGTGAATTTTTATAATGTAATAGTAATTTTACATTGAGTTGAACCTTCAGGTTTGCTAATTGAAATGTATCTAGAATTTCCCAATACTCCAGCCTTAGGGCATTGGTTCAACGACAAAGGTAGTATAACGGGATTTGTGTTAGCTGCACTTCACAAGTTTGAAACCCAGTTATTGAACCAAGTGTGATATTTTAGTGGACATGGGTGGATCAGTCAGCCCATTATCCATCATGTTTTGAAGCTAAAACAGTGGATTTCTCGGTCATTAAAAACAATTCGCAGTTCTCCATTGAGAAGAAAGAAAAACGTGTGAATGGCATCCAAGGGCCTGGCCTAGTTGTTAATGAAGTGGGTTGAGAAGCATGAGGTCTCAGGTTCAAATCCCTGTAGAGACAAAAACACTTGGTGATTTTTTCACATATGTCCTAACCTTGGTGGATAGAGTTACTTGGTATCTGCTGCCATGGGCGATTTTAGGTGCTAAAATTGGGGCACGTGAACACACAGTCTCTATGTAAAACTAGGTATTTTATGTATATATTTCCTAAAATTAGTATAATACTATCTGCTGAAACCTATGCTACAAAAAAGCTAAATGGTGCACTTAGTCTAAGGTTGAGTTATTTATCTAGAGGACTAGGGATCAAGTCCCACTTAATACATTTTTTTCCTCCTTTTTTTTCCGGGGGTGAACTCATGTTCTAGAAATCCTAGATTCGTCTCTGTCGCTAGTGGGAGATGACATGTACCCCGTGGAATTAGTTGAGGTGCGCGAAAGCTGACCCGGATACCACAGCTATAAAAAAGTGTGAATGTTCAATAAAAGTATTAACTGTAAATGAAGAAATAGGTGAAAATCAATTGAATGTAGAATGTTGGGGATTTAGAAGACTAATGTTGCATTACTCAATGAGTGCTTTGCTCAGTCCTCTTATTTAGATCTGTGAAAGAGCTTAAGCTTTATTTTTTAGAAGATAGAGAGGGTACACGAATTACAAAAGGTTTTTTTGCAATGTGTTGATGCTAAAAGGCCATCAACAGAAAAAAGAGCATCCTTCTACCTCTTGTATGTACAAAAAAAAGTTTTTTTCTTTAAAATTATTTTAAGTCTAATGAAGATGGTGTTCTTTAAAATCCAAAAGGATATAAGAATTGATTGTTAGTGATTAATTTTTGCCTACCAAAAAAGTTTATTTTTTTAAACTTTATATTTGCCCACATATTGGAAATCGAAGAGAAAATTCCTTTAGTAAAACTTAACCTCTATCTGCATTGTAGCTCCAGAACAAAATTCCATGCTGACCGATCATGTGGGTGTCTGATTGTGTGCTTGTTTGCTAAAGCTCTTCAGAATGCACATGTATACTAGTAGGCTTTTGATTTTTTTGTAACAGAAAATATGTATATGATTGGTTTATTTCAGGGACTGGTAAGATGAATCTCAACAATGTTAAGGTTCCCAAGATGCCTGGTGGTGGTGCAGCTTCTGCTTTGATCAAGTTGGGAGTTATTGCTGGTCTTGGTGTGTATGGAGTTTCCAACAGTCTCTACAATGTAGAGGGTGGGCATCGTGCCATTGTTTTCAACCGTATTATTGGTGTTAAAGACAAGGTATTCTTGCCTTTTGTTCTTTCGGACCATGATGACATTTTGGACTTCTTTTTCAGTATTAATGATTTTGGTTAGCATCAGTTCCTCCAAAATTATGCCTATGTTAATATATATGGAAAGACTGTCATAGCTTTTCATGTTTTTTTTTGTATATACTCAAATATGTGTTAGATAGTTATGGCCAACATCATTATATGACCCTCAACCATGTTTTTTCTCTGCTTTTATGTTTGATGTGTACCCATGTTTGTGTTTTCCTTTTTTAATCTGTGCTGAGTGGTTTATGATTAGGTTTATCCCGAAGGGACACACTTCATGATTCCTTGGTTTGAAAGACCAGTCATATATGATGTCCGTGCACGACCCCATCTTGTGGAGAGCACTTCCGGAAGTCGTGACCTTCAGATGGTAAGTTTTTTCGCTGAACACCTGTTTTCTCCCATCCCCAAGGACGAAAAGAAAAAGAAAGAAACCAAAACAGGAAGAGGGAAAACATTTGTAACAATTGCGATGGACAAAATATGGTGATAGTTGATTTTCGTTTTATCGGTACAGAAAGTTTGAATTTTGGAAGTACAGGATTTAACGTAACAGTCTTTTTCCTTATTGCACAGGTAAAGATTGGTCTTAGGGTTCTCACTCGTCCAGTTCCAGACCAATTACCCACTGTTTACCGAACTCTTGGTGAAAACTACAATGAAAGGGTCCTACCTTCAATTATTCACGAAACTTTGAAAGCTGTGGTTGCCCAATACAATGCTAGCCAGCTCATCACCCAGAGAGAGGTACGTGCAAGAGACCTTATGTATTTAGTTGATGTTCTTCTTGGTGGAAGTAATTTATGCTATAGCTGGCTACCTCTTAGCTGTACCATTTCACTGTGATTAGGCTGCAAATCTTCTAATTGCGACACAGAGGAACTTGTTGAATTGTTAATAGATACCATCTCATTATTTCCTGTCTTGTGTACTTTGTGCAGAATGTTAGCAGAGAAATAAGGAAGATTTTGACAGAAAGGGCAGCCAACTTCAACATTGCTCTGGATGATGTCTCCATAACAAGCCTGACTTTTGGAAAAGAATTTACAGCTGCAATTGAAGCAAAACAAGTGGCTGCTCAAGAAGCCGAGAGGGCAAAGTTTGTTGTGGAAAAAGCTGAGCAAGATAAGCGAAGTGCTGTTATCAGAGCTCAGGTCAATATAAGTCCCACTCTTCACTTCTCCTGTTTAATTTAATTTTTGTCACTTCAGTCTTATCATTTATATCTGCTGCTGGGTTAATAATGTCTTATGAGTAGCTCTCACTCTAGCTCATCTCTGCTTGCATGGTATTATTATTATTAGTGATAACGTAAAGATATTACGTATTATATCTATTGACAAACAAGAATATAGGACTAAACTACAGAAAATCGTTTTTTGTCTAAAATTTTCAGTCCCATTTTGTTTTTTACTGTCTAAAAGAATAGGGAGATTAAGAAGCAGTAGTATTGACTTCCTATTCCGCTGTTTTGCAGGGAGAGGCTAAGAGTGCCCAACTGATTGGTCAAGCTATTGCAAACAATCCAGCATTTATCACGCTCAGGAAGATTGAAGCAGCCAGAGAAATTGCCCAGACTATCTCACATGCGGCGAACAAGGTGTATTTGAGTGCCGATGATCTGTTGCTAAACCTTCAGGACTTGAACTTGGACACTGCAAGAAAATGACTTGGAGAGCGTAACCAATTGCTCTTTCAACTTTCAACTTTCAACATTTTATTTTCTCGTCTGCCAGTTAACATTGTGAGACGGCCCTCCATGTTTACATAGTGACCGGATAGATGGTAATTCTTGTTTATTTGAACTCTTGAATGTGGAGACATTTTGCATGAGAAATTATTGTGGAATTAAAGGCCAGTGTCTGATCTGACATGACCAAGCTTTATAATATGCTTAATAGATTAATAATCTTGTAGAAATCTGTCTGTTCAAGTCCCATGTTTCTGTTGCTTATGAAAAAAAGAAGAGATTCTAGCAATAAGGATACAATTAATAGATTCTGCCAATTTCTCAGATTACCTGGTCGTATCCTTATAAAATGCGATGTGTTGTATTCCATTTTTTTTCCCACCCGGTGTCCGGTACGTATTGGAGTCTGACTATATTTGGATTTGCGCCGGGTAGGGCTCATTTCCGTGGGAAGTGTTATTCCATTATTTCGGCCTTAGGATATTATTGTCTTGTAATTCTTGATGCGAAATATTTCATTATTTTTTGTTTAATAATTATATAGTAAGTACTGTATATACACTGTTGAAGGGAAATTGTATTGAAATGGAGAGTTGCAATTACAACCACTGATAGAGGAGTTCATCTCCTTTAATGCAAACAAAACTCAAAAATAAACGCAAAATAAATAAGGGAGGTTTCATATTTACTCTGAAGTAAACAGCTAAAAAAACAAAATCCTCTTGTATATATAACCATCTTCACTGCCAATTTTTTCCTCCATTTCCTTGTACACACTCCTTTTTAATCAGTGTCCCAAATTTAATTTGACAGCTTTCAGAAAAATAAATATTGTTGACCTAGAACGGAGTATTTTATTGACTCAGACTATAAATCTTGTTTTGAAGGTAACTTGCTTACTTAAACAGTTACCCACATAGCCGCATTGGATACTTACATCAAATCGATACCCCCGAGTTATATTCTTATAAAAGGCTATATCAAAATACTCTTAGCTTAATTATAAAAGAAAATATTGTTATAAATATTATTTATTATTGTGGATGTCTATTTTTAGGAGAAAAATAGAAATTTGTGACTTTGAGACCAAACTACTTTTCCCTTATAAATAGAGAGGTTCTTTTCATTGTATTTTCATTTCTCAAGAGAAATAAAAAAATTCTCCTCTCTTCTCTTTTTCTCTACAATATTCTTCTTCTAGTTTTATTAATTTATAACACATTATAAACACAAAATTCTAATCAACTGAGGAATTGGGCAATAATGTAAAGCTGTCAAATATTTTCCGTATGCTACTTACTCGTTCCAGAGGTAAGATTTGTTTTATTAATTTCTTATCTTGACTAATCTTAAAGTATTGTGGGGGAAGCAAGCCATTTTGCTGATTTTTAAAAATCTGCCATCATAATATCTCCAGAAGATTTTTAATTATATAGAGCAAGTGAAGTTTGTCATTATATGTTTCTACAAGCTACATAATATTGCTATTTTGATAATTGAAAAGGAGAAAGAATCTTATAGATATGTATAAGTGCAGATTTTGATAAGTGTAATAAATTGCTCCCGAAGAGCAATACGTGATGAGACATTAAGAAATATTATGATACTAACGTGACACTGGTTTGAACCTCGCTAGAGTTCATAAAAAATATACAATCATCGAAATTGATAATATTATCATAGACTTATTGTGATTATAATTGAAGATGTATTAGAGAAAAATTATCTACATCATATGTATGCCTTGATTTACTTCTAGAGTAGTAATATCTTTAAAAAGTTTTAAGTTATCATTATTTGATATGTTTAAGGCACGTTCAGATATGTTCCATTCATAAAGAATGAGAACTTTTGATAAATGTTATAAATACATATTCATTCCCTGAAGTGAATGTGATAGTACATAGTGAATGTGATAGTACATAGTAAAGATTATAAATACAAACGTAATCTTGGTTTGTGAAAATATCACGACTCACCTCCAGAAGAGGTAGAATAATTGAGAAAAAAATATTCTAGAGATTCTATGCTTTACCCCCGAAGTAGTAAACTCAAAAATCTGCTCCGGAAGTAGTAAACTCAAAAATCTGCTTCGGAAGTAGTAAACTCAGAAATCTGCTCCTAAAGTAGTAAACTCAAAAATCTGCTCCCGAAGTAGCAAACTCATAAATCTGCTCCCGAAGTAATAAATTTTGAACTCTACTATTTAAGTAATAAAACTTTGAACTCTACTCTGAAAGTAGTAAAACTTTAAACTTTACTCATGAAGTAGTAAATCTGAAATTTACTCCCAAGTTAGTAGGACACAAAAATTTCCTCTTGAAGTAGTAAATTTGAAATTTACTCCCGAAATAGTAGAATTTTAAAATTTACTCCAGAAGTAGTAGAACTCTGAGATTTACTCTCGTAGTAGTTAAACTTGAAAATTTACTTTTGAAGTAGTAAAACTTTGAATTTTACTCTTGAAGAAGTTTAACTTTAAAATTTACTCCTGAAATAGTAAGACATTGAAAAATGTCTAAGAAATATTCTGAAATATTTTTTTCTTGTGCTTGAGAAAAATAAGAAATTATTGAAAGTTGTGCATAAAGTATATCTAAATGACCAAGTTTGATTCCCCGAAGTGAATGAAAGAAATATCACAACTTACCTCTTGGGGAGATAGAATAATAAAGGATATACATACTATTTATGTGGTATAAAAGTTATTGCAACACGTACCTGTCGTGCATAGAGATATCTTGATTAATTTTTTTTAAGTATCATTCTAAGGCAAATGTAACAGATCTTGTCGAGTGTTTTCCACTATATGTTATTGATTTCCACAAAATTCATGTATCTTTTCCTGAAGGATGTAATTACCACGTGATTGCCATTTTGATAAAAAAAAAATATTCAGATGTTAATTAGCCTCCTTAAAGAAGACGTTTAAGATACTTCAATTTAGAACTTAATATTTATTTTTCGTTATCTATGAATTATAATTATTTTTAAATATTAATTTTCTTTCATGAAGTGTCTAACTAAATTTTCTTTAATTTCATGATACCTACTGTGCACGTCTAAGAAATATTTGATAGGAAATTAAGTATTAGGGTCTCCATAAGAGCCTAATTATTTGATTACAGGAATTATGACACCAGCAGTGTCTAAATAATATTTTATTACTAAAAATAAATTAAAGGCTCATGAAGAGCTTATATACTATTATGTCATTCGTTCTAGATTATAGTATACGAAGTTGTTATGATCGAGATACAAGTTGTAGTAAATATGAAGTTTACTAAAATAAATGAGTATCATATTAAAATTATAAATGATAAGAGGATTAATATCTTAAAATCATAGTGGGTAAGAAACATGACACAATAAACTAGAAGTTTATTAATACAAAAAGAAATTCATGTCATAATAAATCAGAAGTTTACTAAAACAAATAGCACATGAGCAATTTGGCCATCCCGATCCAAATATGATGTGCAGATTGAGTATTCGACATATATTGAAGAGCTAGAAGATTCATCAAGAATTTATTTGTATTGCTTACTCTCATGATAAGTTGATTATACTAGCTAATATTGGGATTGAATTTCCTAAATTCTGAAAAATATAAAAGGTGAATATGTGCTCATTCACCTGTATGTGATATCTTAAATAGATGCATCATGAGATGGTCACATGTGCGCTTATTGTCAACGTGCAGTTAACATTTGCATAATTGATTGCTCAAAACAATTGAGTTACGAGCATAATTTCCAAATTATGTAATTAAGACAATTTATCTTGATAATGATGGTTCATATCCAAGCTAGTTTAGCATTGAACCTCCAATAAATAGCTAAATCATTGCTTGTGAAAACAACGCTTCATGTGTTGGTATGAAATATGATATATTGAATACAACATCAGTTGTATGCTTTAGACTAATAAATTATAATAAATTGATTCAGGGTCAGAAATAAGATATTTCCATCTACCAATTTTTTATGTGCGGTATATGATCAATTAATCTACCATGATGCACAAAGATGGATTTCTCCAAAGAAGATGGGATATATGTTAGTTTTTCTAACATTAGGGGGAGATAATAAGTAGCTAGAAAATATGTTATGAATTATCATTAGTGTGATCCTCATTCAAACGTAATTCACGTTAAATGCTAAAAGCATCTGCTGACCCAAAATTAATTTTATATTTCAGCTGCAAAATGCTCGTATTATTATTGATGTCCCTGATGGACAGGTCTACGACATGCATGAAGCATGGTAGACCAATCGATTTCAAATGCAATAATTCTTGAAAAAGGAGAGGAGCAAATGATCAAACAATCATAATAAGGAGGCAATGTGTTCTTGAAGAGCCTACGATATAACACTTCATGAAACCTCATGAGAGGTTAGGTACCTAAAACAATGAAAGTGATGAAATCTCAGTAGGTTATGTCACATTGCGAACTGATACAAATGATATATCGTCGATGATATCTTTAATACAATATAGTGCGCAATATTATAATAAACTATGAGGACATGAGTTTTACGTATGTTAATGCATGCTGACGCATAAATAATTACCAAGTAAAATGATACATCTTGGTAAGCGTAAAGCTTATTAGACTTGCAGTCTAGACACCAGAAGATGTCTCGCCAGTTAAATACAAATCAATGTTGTCACAACCAATATGACTTACTTGATAACATTTATATGAAGATTCTTGATGAATTATAAATGTCTGAAGCATATACAAGTTCTAGCAATTTATTCATAATTCTTTTATGAATTGAATCAAATGCGATATAATCACCTTAATAAATATTTATTGACTAAAGATACAAAGTGATGTTGTTTATCTTTACATCTTTATGAAAATAAGAATTTTTCATATTGAATATTATTGAAATTCTTGGAGATTTTTCAAAAGCAATAGATTATCTATTGAAATGAGAAACTTGCATAATTGTTTGGTCCTGAAGTTCCTTATCTTTATTCCATTGATGCATTTATATATCTTGCTATAACTATGAGCCTAATCTGGTTTTACTCCATGGAGATGTTGAAATAAGATCAATTGCAAGTTTGATATAAATGTATTATCTTAACATATATTGCCAAGTTTATTGGATATATAGAACATTCATCTAATCGTAAAATTGTTCGATATAGACATGTTATCTATTCTCATGAAGGATTATTGTTCAACATGACAGTCAACTCATATAAAAATAACATCAATTTATAAAGCAAGTCAGAAGTGTGCTTGGCGTGATTACAACAATATTATACGTCGATGAGGCAATTCTTTCAAAAGAGTGGAGATGCAACATACAGTCTAACTAAAGGGAGAATTCATAAAGAAAATGGAACAAATCATATTTCACCAAAAAAAATTCTTCGCACGAGCTCCAGAAGAAAGGTGATATCAACATACAATAGATTCGGTCGAGGGATAATATGATTGATTTATTCACCAAGTCTCTACCAACTTCAACTTCGAGAAGATGGTTCACAAGATTGGAATATAAAGATTCAAGTTTTTGGATTGAAGTTCTTATCATGGGGAGTTAATATGCATTGTACTCTTTTTCCCTTTCAAGGTTTTTGTCTCGCTGAGTTTTTCTTGTAAGGGTTTTATTGAGGTAACCAAATAGCGTATTATTAAAAATGTGTATTCTTTTTCCTTCACTAGAATTTTTCTCACTGGATTTTTCTAGTAAATTTTTAACGAGGAACTATCAAACAGACATTCAAGGGGGAATGTTATAAATATTACTATTTATTATTGGGGATGTCGATCTTTAGGAGAAAAGTTAAGTTTTGTGACTTTTGGACCAAGCTATTTTTTTCTTATAAATATAAATGTTCTCTTCATTGTATTTTCATCCCTCAAGAGAAATAAAAGAATTCTCCTCTTTTCTTTCTTTTTCTATAATAGTCTTCTTCTAGTTTTATTAGTTTATAACAAATACCAAATTTTATAAAAAGAAAGTCCACCATATATAAAATCCTACTTAAGTGATTCGGACAAAGAGGAGCTGCATTATCTCAAACATACTTTCATTAAAGAAACTTAAACGAAGGATCATATGTTACATTTACTAAAATGGTTGATATAAACTAGTTAATTAGAAAGTAATAATTTATCCAAGCAATAGCTGTTTGCATTCTCTCATTGAAGGATTTCTCTCGTATTGTTGTGCAACTCCATTTATGGATATTTGCATTTCCCATAAGCTGCAAAATCACCAAATAGAGACAAACCAAGTAAGTACACTTGTTTTATTAGATGCTTTTAGCTAGAAAAAAAAGTATTTAAACAAAGCTCCAAAGAAAAAAAATAAAAGGAGTTAAAATAAAGAACCCCATAGTCTATTTTTTTTCTTTCCCACATGGTATCCATACTAGTGTTCGTTTAGAGGCTAAACTAATCTGGAAAAAAAAGGGTATTCAATTGAAATCAAGATATTTTTTTCTATTTTTCTCTTAGATGTGCTCGACTTGGCACCTATAAACACTACTCCTTTTTGTTTCAATTTATTTGTCCTACTTTCCTTTTTAATTTGTTTTGAAAAAAAAGAATGTCAATTTTCATATTTAGTATTAACTCTTTACACCCAACATCATACACTGACATATTTAAGATTACAAGATTCAAAGGATGTTTTGGTTCATTACACACGTCTTTAGTTTAGGATCATTAGATTCAAAAGTCTTTCGTATTTATTTTCTTAAACCCCGTGCTGAATAAATTAAGGCAAATAAAATTGAAACAAATGGAGTACTTTTTATCGCGGGGTGGGAAGACGGAGGCGCTTCGTACGTCTTCATTCCTAGGGCTTAAACCCTAGACCTCTAATTAAAAATGGAGGGGTACTTAATTATAACCTTTGGTACGTGGGGAGAGTTTTGCACCTCAAAGTGAAATTTTCTGACGCGAATTCAGATTAATCGAAGGGTAACGAATAAAAAAGATTAAAAGAAGTTAAGAGAGAGAAACTTACAAGGATTAATTTTTGTTTTAATGCCCAAATGAGGAACACACCTGGTAGTTTTCCTATAAACAAGGTTAAGAGCATAGGAAGCATGTTTACGAGTAGTAAAAGGCAAGTAACAAGGTTTTCCAGGTTCTAAGTCCTTAACATATTTGTAAGGTAAGTTATCCAAAAATTCCAAAAGTGCATCATCACTTGCAACGTCATCTGCCACACAATACCACTTAGCTCCAATGTCTCTTCCCTGCATGCATTAGAAGGAACAAATGAATTATGATCACTCATCAAGGCGTATTTGCTACAAAGGAAATATTTTTGTGAAAAATTATTAAATATTTTTTATAATTAATATTTGATAAGTAAACAAAGCATATTATCTAAGAACATTTTTATATAATCTAGACATATATAAACAACGAAAATGAGGTGGTGGTTGAGGGTGGGATGGAGTGGGATGATTGTGAGGGTGAGGTATTGGGTGGTGGAATGGGTAGTGTGCGATCAGGGGAGGTGGGATGAGTGTGGGGGGTGTAGGGATTGGTAAGTGGGTGGTGGGAGGCTTGTGTTGGGGGTCGAGGTGGGATGAGTGTGAGAGTGAGGGATGTGGTAGTGCAAGGGCAGAACAAATGTATTGATTACGGGTTCAGCTCAACCTAGTAATTTAGGATTAAATTTTATATTTGATGGAAGAAATTTATTTACTATGTGTTGAGTTTAAATGATAGATTGAATGGAAAATGGAGGGAGTTCCCTCTTGCTTTATGAAATAAGCATTTGTCCCACATCGATAGTGGAAAGAAAAGTGGGAGTTCCCTCTTGCTTTATAAAATAAGCATTTGTCCCACATCGGTAGTGGAAAAAAAAGTTCTTCTACTTATAAGTAGAAGTACTCATTCTTGTTGCTAAAGGGTTAAGAAGAGGGTCTCCCCTCGCGCCGTCGTCGTCGCTTGGCTCGGCTTCGGCTTCGGATTGATAATCTTTTTAGACCAAATTTTCTTTAATTTTAACTATTATTTAATTAAATTAATTAACTTATCCAATCCTACCCGTTAGTGACCCGCGACCCGGTTTCTTTCCCATATTTAAATTTTCCACCGCTTAGTGGTCGCTCGTAAGGGTTGCAAACCTTGTAAACAAGATTTCCATGGCTATAAATTCGTTTGATTCCTCATAATTTTTTTACGAATTTTCTGAACAACAAAAACTTCTTCTTCTTCTGCACAAATAAATTCTGTGTGATATACTGTCGTTGAGTGGTTCGCCGCTACCTGAATTTGGAGTACTACTATTCTGGTAAGATAATCGTTCTATCCTGGGAGGGGATATTCCATCAACCTCGAGTACTGTGAGGGGAATAATTTTCTTAAGGACACACTTTGAACTAAGTGGGCTCGATTATATTCTGAAAAATTATTCTTATTTTTCAACACTGATTCTGTTTATTTTCAGTTATTATTATTTACTGGTTTTTTTTGGAATACAGATTGATAACACTATGTACAAATTATTGATTTTAAATGCATTAACTTAAATATTAATAAGAATTTCAAATCATGAACTTTAAATTCTGGCTCCGCCACTCGAGTAGTGGTGATCAGAAGTGGGGGGGGGATGGGGGAGGGCAGTTAGTGGAGGTGGGGATAGGAGTTGGGTGTTGGGAGTGTGGAGGAGACAATCAATGTGGAAGGACTTTATAAAATTGATTTTCCCTGCCTAGATGGAGAAAGTCATTGTTGTCCCGATTGTTGAGGAAATTGTTTTATTTTGACTAATCAAATATGAAAAAATAGAAAAATATTTTCGACCTCCTCCGTACCAAACGTACTCGAGACTAAACGCAAATATACTATCCAGAAATCATATAGCTAATTGCTGATATTTTACCTGACAAAAACTTGTGATAGATAAAAACACAAGGAAGCACAAAAATAAATTTTGCTTTGCCATTGATTTCCCTTTAATTAAGTATGTGTTTTTGGGGTTCTGTTTGCCTATGCCAAGAAATGAGAAGTTCGGTCAGTTAAATAGCATGGTTCATCTGTTTGACTTTAGTGCCTAAAAATAACAATTGGGTAATTGTATTTATCTTTTTTGGCATGTAATTATTTTATGGAAAAATAAATTTATTTGGCGTAACAACTAGGTAATTCTATCTATCATTTTTTGCCATGTAATTATTTTATTTTAATGTGGCTTAAGTTGGTTTAAAATCATTATGCCTTAGAGAAAAAAAAGAGGCAATATGTGGTTTGTTTGGTATGGAGGAAAATGTTTTCTACGGAAAAGGTTTTCCTGAAAAATGTGATCTTGAAAATTTTTTACTTATTTTTTCATGTTGGTTTGGCTAGTGGAAATAAGTAAATTTCTTACTTATTTCTCTCGTGTTCGTTTGATTAGTGAAAATCAAATGAATTTTTTACTTATTTGTCATGCTCGGTTGTTAGTAGAAAACATATTTTTTGGAAAATTCTCACCCAAGCCCCACCTACCCCAAGAACCCACCCTCCACTCACCCCACCCCACACCACTATTCCACCCCATATACTCGTCATTTTACAATATTATGATATAATTAATTTTTTTTATTTTATTCTTATATAATTATTTTTGGACGTAAACAATATTGATTACATAATATGAAAATGATAAATTTGAAGAGTCCAAACAAGGTAAGGGAGATTATGAAGGTGTGGGAGTTAATTACTAGAGTAGTGAACATTCACACTAATTAGTGCTACCTTCGTGTCAAAAAGATTGTCTTAATTCGTATTATGAAGATCAAACTAACTAATGGTCGGTGTGAATTCAGATATAGATTTCTTAACTTTTTTTAAATTAAATTTATAAATTTAGAAACTACATAAAAAATACTATAAGTCACAATAATTAACAATATAAAATATTTAGAAAGAATTTTAAAAAATTATAATCAAATAAAATATTCTTTAATTATCTACAACAAATCTAAAATTTAAACTCTATAAATTCAATCTCAAGAATCTTACCATTGAACCTAACTAACGTCAGCGGTATATGTCGGGGACTGTTTGTCATCGTCATGTTGTACGTGTTTTAGTTTTCTTTAGGACGTTGTCAATGCCACGTTATTGTGGTGAATCATGTTGTCCCTTTATTTTTATTTGTTTCCACATTAGATATTTTTGGTGACGTTCTCATTGCTCACCGTCTCTGCGACCTGCCTTCCCTTTACGTCACTCCCATGTGTTTTCAAAGTTCAAACTCCTAAAACTCTCTACATGATGTCCACATTTACTAGTCAGAAACCGATCCAGAATTTGAAGACGACAAATCACTACTAAAAGCAAATGTATTTTAGTTAAAGTATGTCCCGCATACCACTTCGTTTGATGTTTTTTATTAAATATACATAGAACTAATGTACTAATACATAAATATGAATTAAATGTTTCACACTCTAACATGGTGTCTTAAGGTCCGAGCGTATTGATCTTGATATATGAGATATATACAACCATTTATGGGCCGACGAAGCCTCTGACACATACTTAACTAAATAAGAACGTAATCACATGCACTCAGAAAAGGTCAAAATCATACATACATACATACATATATATATATATATATATATATATATATATATATATATATATATATATATATATATATATATATGATTGGGAGGAAGATGCCCTGAGTGCATATGATTACGTCCTTATAACAAGGCCGACATAAATATAAGAAATCTACTGGAGAGGCCGACAAGGCCACACACGACCATCATACACAACATGACTGTCTACAAGACTCTAAAGAGTATACTGACAACAATTAGTCGGAATAGGGCCCCGCCATACCCAACTATATACATATGCATATCTGTCATACCTATTAGTTCACTACAAATTATTCAAAGGCCCAACTGATTACCACACCTATATTGTAAATATGTAGTTACAAGAGGGATTCTAATGGTAAGATATCTAATGAAACTGCCACTGGAAAGCTTTTACTGTGTCACTTAAGTTATATAGGAATTCCTGAGCCCAAGAGTTCACATGAGTCTGAATTTCATATTTTCGTATGTGAAAAGAAGTATAAATAAGTACTGCATAGTCAGTATTCCAAGAAATGATGGTTTTTTCTATTGCCCCCGAGATTATTCAGGAATACACATTGAATGCTGAGATTACACATGATTAGTCAGTTCTATTTCTCGATGGGGCGGGGAAGGGATATAACTCAGCGGTAGAGTGTCACCTAGACTTATTGATAATTCATGATCAACTTCCTTTCGTAGTACCCTACCCTATTCGTAATAATTTGAGTTTATTCATTCTGTCTTTCTTTATGAATTTTTAGAATCTATGGATAAAATAAATACGATAAAAACCAATATAAATATTATAAAGACAATAAAGAAATTATTACGTTTCCACCTCAAAGTGAAATATAGTATTTAGTTCTTCTTTCATATTGGCGTTTTGATACCACTAGGAATAGGAAAACGAAATTCCAAGGAATCCAAAAAAGTTAAAAATTGGATCTATGTCCAATGAATAGACCTAAAATTTCTCCAAATTCTTTTCTTTCTAATCAATCCTTGTTCATATTTTGGCATTTTTCATTTCCAGAAGAATTGCTCAGATACCCGTGAGTGAGGCTTATTTAGGTCGTGTTGTAAATGCCATGCTCCGTAAGAAAGGAACGTGACGACCTCCAGCTGAGTCGAGTCCTACTGTGAAGAAATCACTGCATCTTTATCCGTACCTGCGGACATAAAACGCATTGTCCCCGGAAAGGGACATCGGTACGAAAGATGTACTGTATATGTAAGGCACATAACCAATATAGACAAAAGACATATCATAAGAGATAAGGGTACACAAGTCAACATGAAACTCATAACAAGCCTCTGAGGGCCTACCTGACACAATCATGAAAATATATACACGTCTTGTAAAAATCAAGCAGTTTGGTGGGGCCATATAAAATAATATTCAGCCTCTCTCTGGGGAAAATCATGTCATAATACATATATATAGTACCCGACCTCGATGAGGACTCGGTCGTACCCGACCCAAATATGGGACTTAGTAATATCAAAACCAACTGCAACTGGGTGCACATCTATGTGTTGTACCCGACCGACTATAGGATGACTCAGTAAGAAAATAGCTATATATATATAAGTGCAATGCAAGACAGACTCTGAAGGGCCTCATGAAACCAATCGGAGTGACTCAAGGTCGTTATCTTCAGATTATCGTTATGTAATTGTGTCTGTATCACTAACTGAGAGTCATCAATGATCATGAGAAAATATGAGGTTCAAAAGACTATCAAGTCGAGAAAATGTTGTTGAAGCAGAGCAACAAGAGTTATGAATTGTAGCAATATGGTAGGAAAGTAATCACATGCTTTAAATTTAAGAGTAGAGTTCCTTTTAGAGGAACGTCGTTATGGTTGTACTTATTCGTCGATCATGCCAAAGGAATAAAAGAGTATTCCTTAACATACATGGTCCTTGTCGCTACAATCATTCTATAAGCACTCGCTCCTTTTACGGGTGATCATCTACATCACATAACAAGTTGACATCAATATCGAATTCAAATTTCATAGGGAAACTTCACTTAGGCATCTCATCGCAAATATTGACCATATCGGGTTCTTACATTTCTTTACAAGGAATATTTATGTAATTGAATTCCACGCTTCAATCAACAAATACAATTTTCATAGAAACCCATTTAGGTGTTGATAGACACTTTAGGCATATATGATTCCTTAAACTTCTCTTATATGAAATTTTTTATGCAATTCAGTCTCACATTCCTTCAACTCGTATTCTCCTTAATTCATCTCATACACAATCAATTTCATCATCCAATTCAACTCATTCTTAGAGCAAAACAGACCAACAATTCATATTACGAAGATTTCACAAACTTGAGAAGTTTTGATCATGAAAGCTTTTTTATAACTTTTTCCAAATCATCAATTAACCATAAACATAAGCAGAAATGGGTTAAACTTACCTTTATGTATCGAATTCTACCCAAAACATTAGAATAACTTGCTCCAAGGGTATTCAAAGATCAATCCTCAAGAAGACAAAAATTACTATGATAATCACGGAGTTGTCACCGATTTCTTACGGATTATGGTCTTGATTTTGTATTGGGGTGATGTGGTATGATGGAGAGAGCTTGGGAGAGGTTTTGGAACTGGTTTGGGGTGAAATGAGGGTTCCAAATCGAAATACCCAATATAAACACGTCTAAAATTCTACACCGCCATAAATTGAAGGTTCATTTGACGGACTTTCAAACTTTTGACGGTCCGTCAATATTCCCGTCAAATAGCCAGGAAAATTAATGGCTCAAGGTGGCAATTTGATGGTCCGTCAAACATTTGACGGTCCGTCAATCCGGACCGTCAATCTGCAACTGAGATCTCAAAGTCTCAAAGTATTTGACGATCTGGAATTGCACTTTGATGGTCCGTCAACTCTGCCGTCAAAACGCCCAATTGCATGCTTTTGTCGAAACATATTTTCTTCGATCCGTTCAACTTCCAAATACTTCGATAATTCCATAAATAAGTTGTAACCTTCATTATCCTTTCGTAAGGTCGTATCTCTTTCCGGAACTTCGGTATCTATTGACGGTATGGCGAAACGCAAAGATATAGGGTGTAACAAAATGACCTTAATTGGTAAAATTTACTATGTGGAGTGATAGTTGGAAACACCACTTTGCGCTCATGAGATTGCGTATTCAGAAACTTGCCATCCCCTTGTTTTATGCAATTTTTCCAAAGCTTCTTTAACATTGTCAGCTAAAAACGAAAAAAAACACCAAGCAAAGCAAGAAACGAGATGCAAACACATTGATCATATTTCAAGGTATATATACATACATATATTACACAATTTTTCTCGAAGATAATCCGTGCACATGACCTGCTCCTCGCCACGAAGGTTCGCCTCTGGGTGTTAGTAATTAAATTTTAAATTTAATTTTTATACATATTTAGTGAATTTATTTTATATAAATATAAGATTTAGACTTGAAACCATGATGATATTTAAATGGGAGAATAGTAAACCATGATAAAACAAAAAGGAGAAAAATAGTAAATGGGTGACATCAACCAATGATGAAGTGATAAGGTTAGTTAAAAAGTATAACAAAATTATAGAATATGATAAGTGGAGTGGGAAAATGATCCTAGTCGAAGCACGATTTTTTTTTTACTTTTTGATGCCTACTTATTCCGGTGGATATATTGCAGGCCACAACATACCGTATCTCAACTTTACAACAATAATAACATATTTAATATAATCTCACACGATGAGATCCGAAGAGGTAAAGTATATGCAGACATTACTCTACCTTACGAGGTAGAAAAGCGTGGTCACAACATACCGTACCTCAACTTTCTTGATGTTTATTTAATTATACAACTTTGACTAAACAAAGCTGAAAATAAAGTTATTTCTTTCGCCGTTTAGTTTATGTGAAGCTATTTTAGAAAAAAATATTTAAAAATATGACTTTACTTTAAATTCAGAAATAATTTAATTTAGTGGAATTTCCTATAGCCCAACAAATTATATTATAATCTATTCATGATCTTGTTTGTTTAAACTCTGAGATAAACTTAAGAGTTTAACTAATATACATTTTCAATGATAATATTTTTTTAAATCATAAGGTCATTTTTATATATTATAGCAGACAGTAAGTCTTATTTTTAAAATTTTAAAATTCACATTTAAAGAAAATTTATCTATAAATATCTGTTAGATGATTCAATAATATAAGAAATTCTTTATACAACTATATATAAATCTTAAACTCTATTAGTACAAGCTCCAAGCTCCAAAGTCCAATATTACTTTATTTTTCTTTCGAACTTTTTTTAGCAAGCACCTAGTTCCAGAAGGTCAATTGACTTAGTAATGCTTTACAAATTCGTATTAGCTTTATAGTTTTTTATAAGAATTCTTTATTATTTGTTAATAAGCACATAATATTTTTTTACCGGATAATGTGACCTCATGGGGTGGTACCGCACTTTATTTTCAGCATAGGCTCGTGACATAATTTAACGTAAGCGATAACTCATGTTACGCGTAAGATCACGTAACTATCGTTGACGTCCATTTTTATTTATTTCCTTCATTAATTTTCAAACCCCCGCCCCCCCTCCAAAGACCCAAAACCTATATTTTCATCTATATATATCCATACACATGTATACAGATTTTATATAACACAATCATAGCTGGAATCTTTCCTTTTTCTTACATTCAATTAGCTGAAACTAAGAACAATATTTCACCATGCAAGAAGCACTTCCATACAAGTCATGGCATCTTTTTCCAACAAATACCACAACTCTAAACAAATCTTCATCTCTAAAGAATCAAGAATCAAAAGGGGATATCAAGAACATGGTCACGGAAAACGCCGTTATAGTCTTTGGCCGACGTGGCTGTTGCATGAGCCACGTCATTAAACGTTTACTTCAGTGTCTAGGAGTGAACCCTTTTATTTACGACATTGAAGAAAAATACGAAAACGAGGTGGTAGCGGAGCTAGAAGATATCGATAAAAAGACAGGTGGTGATCGGAAAGATGGTCGGAGTTTGCAGTTACCGGCGGTGTTTATAGGTGGAGAGTTGTTCGGAGGATTGGATCGGATTATGGCTGCTCATATTACTGGCGAATTGAGTCCTATTTTGAAGCAAGCAGGGGCCTTGTGGCTTTGATTTTTTTCGGACTCTCCCATATATAGCGTGGTAGAGTGTTGTCACACATGTGTGAGAGAGGCAGGGGTTAGCCTTATCACCTCTCCTCCTTATTAGTAGTAGTATTTCCTAGCCGCATAGTTTATTATTCTTCGGTATGCAATAATGTATGTTGCTTCATTTCCTTGATATCTTGCTATTTGTTGTTATTTCTTCTTTGTAACCCTACTTAGAAAACTTTTCTTTTGAGCTGAGTGTCTATCGGAATAGTTTTTCTACCCCACAAAAATTTCGTTGAGAAATGAAAGAGATATTGATCCACGAAGTGAGGTGTTTGAAGTATGGAAATGTGGTGTGGAACAATTCTCTCTCATCGGTGGGGGAAGGAAGATTTATTTATCTTATAAGTCTCAAATTGGCTAAGGATTTGGGACCCCAAGGGGTAACTCATGTGTTTGAATGAGGGAGAACCTAGGTGTGCTTGGGTTCGAGGCTAAGCCCACACGCGCGTCGCCGCCCGCCTGCCCGTCTCGTCCGGGATGATATTATCTTTTTGGACCCAAATTGCTTAATATTTACAGTTTGGTCCCTGAAGTTTCAGGAAAGATAAAATTGGGAAGAGAACTTCTGCCTTTTGGGTTGGTTTTTGGAGCGTTAAAACTCTATTAATCTGCACATCAATTCAGTCATTTACTTGACTGAATAACTCCTCACTAAAGCTTCATTATGTTGCACATTAATTCAGTCATTTACTTGGCTGAATAACTCCTCACTAATTGTCATTACATGGTCATTAACAATCATTAGTTGGTTGTTGAGAAGTCCCCCTCCATTCACTATATATTGAAGTCTTTGGCTCAATTGTTGAGACTAGGCAGAAACGAAAAACAGAAACAGAAAAACTTCCTACTACTTTCCAGCATCATTTCATCACACTAAATTCTTCAAAGTAACACTTGAGTTTTCTTTGCTCATATGTTAAGTTGTTGTTTTATTTTGAGAGACTATTGTCCAGAACGTAAAAGGATATATACGGGGCAATCTTGTCTTAAAGACAGAGTGTCATCACTCGATCCAACAAATCAAAGTGGTTGTAATCTCAGTTTGTTGTTTCAGTTTATTGAAATTTCAGTTTGTTGTAATTTCAGTATGTTGTAATAGTTAGCAGTTACTTATTTTTCGTTTTCTGCAATTTGTGTAACCTACAGTATTTCCTCTGTTTCTGTTTATGTAACATTATTTTCTTATTAATCACTTAAACAAAGACGTATTTCTATATTTAAAAATAAATTAATTTTTATATTCCGGCCATTTTATCATTAATAAAAAAATCACGATACTTTTTTATGAATAGCGACCAGCACCTAACGAGTTACTACCAACTAGACGAACCATTTCAATTCATCGTCTTTTGTTGGCGCGGCTGTTTGTCAAGCGTTTGCTTCAGTGTCTCGGAGTAAACCCTGTTATTTAAAACACTGAAAAAAATACGAAAATATGGTGGTGGCGGAGCTGGGAGATATCAGTCAGAAAGATTGGTGGCGTTTGCCGTTGCCGGCGGTGTTTGTCGGAGGATTGGATCGGATTATGGCCACTCATATTTATGGGGAATTGAGTCCTATTTTGACACAAGCAGGGGCCTTGTGGCTTTGATTTATTGCCATGTTTGTTAAATTACATGCAAGGAATTTGTTAAGTGAATTCTGCAACTGACATAAAGGAGATATTTTATGCAGAGAAGAAAGGATGAACTGTTTTATTGAGAAAAATGAATTAGTAAAAGAAGATACAGCTGTACAATTGTATTTATATGATTAACTAGCTAGCTAACCTTGACCATGTTGACTAACTACGGTTAAGCAACTAAGCACTAACAACTGCTTAACTGACTACTACCAACTAATAGTGACTCGTTTCTTGAACTTCTAAGAAATTAGTGAACCACCAAACTTGACAAGGTAACCAGTGACAAATCTTTTAGTGTTAGGATATGCAGCCCAATCTGCATCACAATACACTTCCAATTGCTGAGTAAGTGTAGATGACATGAGAATATTGATATAATCCAGAATGGCTTAAGGGTAATTATGAAGGCTAGGATTCTTGGAGGAGCTCGACCTCAAACCAATGATGATATATGGAGCACATTCACCCCATTTGAGGTGCTTCCAGAGGCCTCAAACATGCATCTTCACACCACACACTCATTGATTAAAAATGGTGAGCCTTTGAAGGCCATTGGAGACTCATATGTGAGGATAGTCAAGTTATGAGAGATATCATGGAAGCCCTTGAAGACCATCGAGTATTCACGAATCAAGCTATGAGAAATAGCATGGATGATACGAGTCGACTTGTTATATTTGTGCAAAGGGAAGAGAGTGATTATTCGCGCAAAGGGGCCATACATTAAATCCAAGCCATCATCCCTTGGAAGACTACCAAACAAGGTCCATACTTCATTAAGGGTACTTTTGTAATAGCTAGCTAGTCTTCTTAACCTAAGTAGTATAAATACTACACTTATTATTTCATAGTTTAGCTTTGATGAATTGAGAATTGAAATACTCCTTTGAGAATGATAGTTGTTTAGTTAGTAGCTATCAATGAGATACTCTCTCAGTCCTCCATCATACTATCATGGTATATAAATTGTTGAGTATGATTTTGATGATGATAAATAAAATACGCTTGTCCTGAAATAGTATTTTATTCATAGATTGTCAAGAAATAATAAAGATAAGGAAGAAGAAATTTAGCAATAATTTGTTAGCTGGCAAAATATAATTTATTGCTAAATTACCATGTGATTAATATGAATAATTATCCTATATTATTATTAAGTTTTTAGCTGCAGGGATATAACAAAAAGAAGTTAGAATTGACCAAGGAGTCAACAAGATCCTAATCGGATAAGGAAAGGGGTCCGGATTGACTTCTACTTGATATCCCTCTTCTACTTGGACTCTAACAAGATCGTAGGAGCGTATACATCTATAAAAGAAGTCCATTCACATTCTGGAAACTCAAGCATTCACAAATATCTCAACAGTCAACTTCTCTCGAGTTCCAAGCGAAAGAAGCCTGAAATATGAAATAGAGTTGGGTCAGTGCCTACGTTTGTTTCAGAGGTGAAGCAAATTCTCTTTTGTGTCAACTCTAGTGAATGGAATAGGTTTGATTTGTAATCTCTTATCAACTTTCTTAGAAGCATTTGTTTAGGTTAAAAACACTTTCTAAGTTTGTTGTTTTTGTTGTCAAGCTAAGGGTAGCTTGGAAGGGTAGCAACGGTCTAGGATTTTTATAGGGGCTTAGGGGTAGGCTCTTTGGTTTGCGGGGTAACCCACTTTGGCTCGGTGTTTTAGTGAAGTTTAGTTGAAATCATACAAGGTGTAGGTCGTGATTTTTATATTCATTCGAGCTTGGATGGTTTTCCACGTATAAATCTCTTGTGCAATATTTATTTTTAAGTCTAAAAAATTAAGTGAGAACGCACTTGTGAATCAGAGTCTACCATTATTCCGTAAAATCAGAAAACTTAGTAAAAGTTTAAGTTAGGTAAAAATTGTAGGAGACACCTCCCGCCCGCCCGCCCCCCTGTTTATTTAAGAGTCAATTTTATCATAAATATACCAAGATAATATCTTGGAGGGAGAGTTTTGGACAAGAGGTACTCGGATAAATATTTTTGGTCGGCTAAATAGAAGCGAAATTAATTTATGAGGGAGAATAATCGGGTAAGTATTTTACCTTTTATGAGTATTTTAAGTTATTTTCTTTATATATTTTTCAGAATGAAAGAGGAAGAAAATTAAAGAGGGGACCTCTTATAGAAAAACCCAAATGAATGACTTGTGGGACTCTTAGATCCTATACAAAGATAGAGCATTTTAGATCACAGAAACTGAATTTTTAAATGACACATTTGTTAATAGTACTTTCTAAAAAGAGACAAAGAGGTCATCTTTATTGCTGTTGGTAATAGACCATGAAATGCATGTAACATACAGAATGGGACCTCTTATACAAAACAATGTGTGCATTGGTCCCCTCAAAGCTGATCCAATATTTACACTAAAATTGTCTCTGGCCTCATGAAAGTTAATTGGGTCCTTAATAGTGACTTGATACCTAGCCGTTAACGAAGGCGCATTTATAATTTAAACTTAATAGGGTTGGACATTTGGAGTTTTTAGTGTTAATTTTTTGTATTTTTGAATTTATAGATTCAGAACCTAATATTTATTGAATTTTCATTATTTTATATCAATATACATATTGTGTTAAAAATTCAGGGTCGGAGTGAA